>BKZX01029873.1:0-11898 GCA_014362285.1 Fagus crenata | reverse complement strand
AAATGATAAATTGAATAATTTAACCAATATTATAATGTAAAGGCTCTCAGTTTAGTGATCAGAATCTATGATCTGGTGTTCATGGGGTGGGGAGGGGGGGTTTTGTTTGGTGGAGTGATCTGTATGGGAGATGAGTAGGCAGATGGACTCTATAGGGGATCGGTTGGCAGTTGGCACTGGAGAGGTTTGTGTGGCTGTTGTGTTCGCCAAAGTAGGTGATGAAGTTGGCTCAACAGCTATTGAAGATGGGCTTGCTAGTCCGGCTTTGTTGGACCTGGTTTGAGGGAGTGCAATATTGTGTGGCCTAATAGTGGAGACCAGGGGCTACATCAAGCCTAGAGGAGTGTCAAGAATAGAACTAATGGATTGGGCTACGGGAGCAGTAAAAGTTGGCCCACCGAACGAAAATTGAGACTCAAGGAAAATTACATTAAGAGAGATGTATATATATTGACGAATGATTACAAATAACAATGTCTTTGATAACGAATATACAAATGTAGTGATAGAGTTTGAATATACAACAATCATAATGACTGAATATGAATCAATAACAATGAGTACTCCTTAATATTAGTTGATCTTTATCTCAGATGAGGCTCAGCTTTGGAAAAGTGATAGCTGACTTGGAAATATGAAATCAAGCTGCAAAAGATTCAGATTCAAACAAGCTCATGTCTAGTTCGTTTCCAATTCCTACGAAGAGGTAGGCAACACAAAACACAAGCCCATTTCCCATATAACTAAAACAAGCCCAACCAACCATTTATTTCTGCTATACTCGACTTGGGATTCAGTCCAATCTCCTTCTCTTTCAGTATTCATTAAATACGCAAACCCGCTTCAACTTCATGTGAAGCCCAGTCCAGATATTCAGCCCAAGAATTCATCGATTTAGGACCAAATACAATTTTCACCAACCAAAATATCCCACTAGGCCTCTCCCTCGAGCAGTCAAAAGGTTTTGTGCAAAGAAGTCGTTATTTGTTTAGTAGAGATTCCATGCCAATCACATTCATAGATAGAGTTCAACAGAAGATTACCAAGAAACTGAACGTTGAGGAGGTGAACCAAGTAATGTCCCCAAGGGCTCAATGGTCATCCATGAATGGAACTGTCATATAGAGAAAGAAAAAAAAAAAAAAAAGACTTGGAAAAAGTGAAGTAAATGTTATGCGGTGAGTGAAGACTTGGAAAAAGTGTCAAGAATGACTTTTCTTTTTTTATCCTTTCTTTGGTTTGGTGCAATGTACCAAACTTTTCTACACAATGTGACAAGGAACTCACTCATCAAGTTGAGTTTGATTGATGGTTTGAATTAAAAAACTTTGCGTTGTCATTTCTCCTATTTAGCAAACATAAGTTCCAATAAATAGATTTCTGTTGAATATGGAGTTGAGTGGTTAGGCGGTGTACGTTTAGGTGGATTTTGGTAATTGTGTGGTTTTAGCCTTTTAGGTGGTGATTGCTTTGGTTTGGGGAGGGGAGGCAGCGGTGTTGGAGACAAGTGGTGGCGGTGGCTGGAGAGGGAAAAAGGAGAAAGAGAAAAAGGCAAAATAAAAAGAAAAGAAAAAATAAACGTTTTTTTTTTTTACCAAATTAAAAAAGAAAAAGAAGTAAAAAATAAATATTTTCTTGACGTTTATGATCAAAACGAAGTAATTTTAAATATTAAAATAATGTTGCTTTTAACTTAGACGACACTTAACAATCATGTCATTAATGGACATCAATGGAAGGGTGAGATTCAAAACACTATCAAACATTAGGGATTAAAATCCAAAATTTTAAAAATATAAAGGGTAAAATCAAAATGACCAAAAACTCAGATGGTGCAATTTACAATTTAATCTTTAAAAAAAAATTATAAAACCTAATTGCCAAAAAATTTAAGACGGTCCGACCCCTTGACTCTCAACCTTAGCTAACTATTGGTGCTTGAGTTATCATTTAAAAAAAAGTTATTGATTGCATAAAATTTTAAAATAAATTATTATTTTTATGAAAAAATAAAATTTTTGAGTGACAATAAAAAATAATCTCATTCAACAAAAATCAAATGCTATTAAAAAAAAAAAAAAAAAGGAAAATTTAGCTTTGCCTTTATTAATGAGCAAGTGAGTCTAGTCTGATAAGCTTACAAACATTGGAATAAATATAGTTTATCTTACTTTTTGAGTTCCATTTTATACTTTACGAGCTGCATTATATCACGTGTTAAATTGTGTTTGATTTCTTTCAATTTTAAATCTTAATTATTTTATAAGGAATTAAAAAAACATGTGGCAAGTTGTAATTGATGTAGTATAAAGTAAAACACAAAAAATAAGATAACGGATTTATAGTCCAAAAATTGAGGTATTTCTTCTAACAAAACTTGGTAGGAGTTTACCCTTTTGGCGAATCGGGCTATGTGCTACCTCATTGTCAGTTTGTTTGGCATGCTGCCATATTTACATTTCCTAAGACCTTTGGGCTGTGGCATATGCTTTCGTATCCTCTATGAGATGTCCGATGGATGATAGGTCCGTCTAGATCCTCCTTTTGGAGTGCTTCAATAATCCTACTCCCAAAAGACTAAATTCAATCATAATTTATTAGGCCATCATGTATTAGATTATAATTCAAAATCTATTTAAAATTTTATAGTAATCTTATCAAGCGGGCTTAATCAACTTTCGAATGCTCAGAAAAGAAAAGTAGTGTACTCTATAATTCTACCTCTCACTATCCAATATGTTGAAGAAAGGCAAAGGAAAAGAAGGCAAAAAGACAGAAAACAAGTTGCAAGCTCTGGTAGCTATTGTCCTAATCTCATAGTCCCATCACCATGTGGCATTTGCCTACTAATAATTCAAAAGGTTCATCACACATTGTGCGGCCAGAACTTTCAAAGAGCAAAAGAACAATAATTAATTTTATCAAAAAAAAAAAAAAGAACAATAATTAATTGGAAAGCGGACGATTTTTTTTTGATAAATAACAAAGACTTTATTGAAATAAAAAACATATTACATAACCCTACATAGAGGGATATAGAACCGTACAAAAAGGGCGGAGAAAAACCCTACAAAGAGGGCGGAGAAAGTGACATTCGTCACGGCAAAATACCCTACTCCGAGGGCAGAGAAACAGTACAAGAAAAGAAAAAACACAACTACAACAACAACACCAACAACACAACTACAACAACAACAAGAAACGGCATAGAGCGTGACCAAAATCCAGGTGAATTCAAGAGCAACCACAGCAGCTGATGTCTAGAACAGCAGAAGGTTTGGAACCTTACTCCTAGCCAAGCAAACCACTGTGAGGTCAAATCGAATTTTCCATTCAATTCGGGTGTGGTAGGGGCTCTTCCAAAAGAAGAGTTTTGAATAATCTACCCCAAAAGTAGGGGAGTCGAAAGAAACTCAGCCTAGAATAACTCTCCAAACCCGATACCCATCGCACATCCACAGCCGGGGAAGGTCTCGACGTCCACTGGAAAGGCCAAGGCATGCCGACAAAATAGAGAGAGTCTGTTGGGGGCTCGAGCCACCCAAAGCGTCCAACAAATCTCCCCCATATAAGACCAGATCGGAAGATAAAGAGGAGAGGCGGAGGGTGGTAGAAGATAAGGGTGATGATGGCGGCTCGGAGTCGTCCAATCTGGTGGCCAAAAGAGGAGAGAGAAGAAAAACAAATAAGGAAGATGAAAGGAAAAGGATAAGGGCCACGCTACCTGGATCGGTCCATCTCTGGACACGATCACGGCGGCGCGGCCCTGATCGGTGCGGGAACCAGGTCAGATGGGTGTCGGCTGGGTTTTTTTTCTTCAGAAGGTTCGAGAGAAAGGGGAAAGGAAAAAGGTTACTATTTGGAAAACGGACGATCATTCATTGGTCACCCATATTTTGAATAGATAATGTCATGGGACAAGACTTCCTTGCTTAAATTGGGATTACACTTGTTTACACGTATAATATGAATCTCACAGATAGTATATTTTTAAGTTATATATGCGATTATGCACCCTATATTTTTCTATATGTTTTTTTGTTGATTTTGATAAAATTTATGTGTTTTGTGGTAAATATTGTGTCCGTATTAATAAATATGTGTTTTTTGTTGTAAAAATAAAAACCCACAATCTTCCATGTATAAGCCTTATCGAATGTCGTTGTCATTGCCAATTTAGTGGAGCTATTTTTGTTGTTGTTGGTCTAATAGAGCTACTATCAATCTTTTAGAGAGAGAGAGAGAGAGAGAGTCATTGTTGATGTCACGACCCAAATCCATAATATGATTCGGAGTCAGACCGGCATGCTAATACCAAGCCTGTGCCTAATATTAACACAAACCAACTAAAATGAGTATAAATTTTTTTTTCTTATTTTCTCTCATCCTGATTCTTTAACTTCTATTTGGGTTGGGAACTTCCATAATATAATAACGTACTCCTTTACAAAATAATTGAATATACTAGTTCACCTAAAGGAAGTGATAGTAGTCAGAGCATTTATAACTGTTTATGCAAAATACATCAATATGTGGACATAATAACTCTAATACAGCGGAAGACTATTTAAACATATACATCTCTTCTGCTTTATATACACAAAAGCTCAAAACGTCTAAGACTAGCTTCTAGATACAACAAAATTGCTCCTCCATACTGAGACTTTTGGCTGCACTATAAAATGTTCCTGCAATCTGAGCAATCCACTTTGCTGAGTAAGGGAGGCGTGACATGAAGATTTAACAATATGCATAAATACATGATAAACAGAATAATCTTTGTGGATATGACTTGCGTATAAACAGTTCATGCTAAAATGATTTCATGAGCTTCTTGAACATATGTATTTCATACTGATGAACATAATATCTGATAACTTGTAAGGCATGATATAACTATTGAAATCTGAACATATAACATGATTCTTTATATGTAAATAAAACCTATTCCCTTAAACTGTTCTGGAGAGGAAATTTATCTCATACTATTGCATAATATAGCAAAAACTATATGGAACATGTGATTGTACTTTATCTTTAAGACTATGCCCCTCGTAACCTTACTGGTGCCATGTCTACAGGGAAACTATCCCCTCGTGGCCTGGATTGCCAGTCTACAAAATTCCGAAGATCCCCTCGTGGCCTGGGTTGCCATATCTTTAGAGAATACAACCCTTCGTGGCCTTACTTGTTGTCGGTCTACAGGGAATAAAACCCCTCGTGGCCTTTCTGTTGCCATGTCTTTAGGGCATACGATCCCCTCGTGGCCTTGGGTTGTCACTCTACAGAGCATCACACTTAAAACTGTTTTAGGTGTTCATAAAACATATCATGCTTATTTATTTTTCAATCTCTCTCTTGCCTTACTAAGCCAAAATTCATAGCATATCCATAACTTACTTCTAAAATCTGTCGTAACTGTACTAACTCAAAACTGTTTCTAAATCAATGCACATTTTCTTTATAAACAAGTATCAAACTAAGTTTACTGAAAGCATTGATAAAACATATATAGATATGTTCTTAAAACATGGACTATTAAATTTTCATGGCACATTCCCTTACCTCAATCCAAAAACTGGATTCCAAGAGTCTCAGGCAGATCGCTTCACATATTCTCCCTTAATTATCCTAAATCAAGTATAGGAGTTGAAGTTAACCTTAACTTAATCTTAGTTTCAACTTAATGCCAATCTTAGCTTATAATAAGCCAATCAACACTTATGACCTTAATTCGTTTAATTTAACTTAACAAATCTTTACTAAGCCCTTACTAAACCCCAAAATCATATTCAAAACATTAAGTTCAACCAACGTGGAAATTAACAATCAACACACAACATTCTGCTATAGCATCAATAGTCACCCGGCTGAAAACATTTATTTGGTATACTAAGGAGTAGAAACAAGGCATACAAAATTCACTCATATAATATAAATACTAAATACTATGCACACAAGAAAATCCAACTTAAATCAATTAACCAATATCAAGAAACAATTCTCAAAAAATCCATGATTTACAAGTTGCTGTAACATATCCCCTGCTATACAGCCCACTTCTAAGCCTTATATGACCAACTAAAAGGTGTCATAAACTCATGAAATTTTATAGGGGAATACTATATATGTGTAGCATGTGCCCCTAAATTTTTAGCTCAATTTGAATTTTCTACAATTCATTAAAATTATCACAAGTAAGTAATCTCAATTCTGTCAACTAGTCCATTTCAGCACAGAACAACTAACTTATAAATTATATTTGAGTTATCAAAACATCTTAAAATATTATACAAAATTACAGAGACCACAAAAAATGTATCCTTCACACTTCAGAACATTTTCGAGAACAAATCATAAATTTGTAATTTATTAAAAATCACTTAAGACAGTAAACTCAATTCTGTCAGCACAGTTTTTAAGTTGACTTAAAATTTGTACCCACAATATATTATTTACTGAAATGGCATGGTGTTAATTCCGTCAAGAACATATACATCCTAGGGTTCCAGAAACATACTCCAATCACTTAAATTCCAAATATTGGATTTATTATGAAATTTCTAACTGACAAACACAGAATCTGTCAAATTGACAAATTTGCACAGTTTTCTTGTAAAATAACAAATAATTATCAAAACTCAATATTTTTCTATGAAATTTCATATACATAACCTAGACATATGATAGATTACCCTAGAGAAAACTGTTTCCTCATTCCTATTTTAGAAAACTTCTAGAATTTTCGTGCAACTTACTGTACACTACAAAAAGCAGAGACATGTTGTATTTTCCTTTAGAAACTTAAAACCCATCAACCATTAGCCAACAATCCTCCTAAATCCAACACATGCAGTACCAAATCAAGTCAAACATCAATGTAATCCATCACACACAGAACATACAAGCCATATAAGTCCACATATAACAACAATTCCATCATCAATTGTAAGAAACCAACATGGAATCACCAAACCTCATGCTCAATCTAAAATTCCAGCAACTACCACTTCAAATCCCACATGCATGTACACAATCTTTTATCTTACTCAACCCAAAATCATATTTCTACAAACCCATAACCTCAAAGTGTAAAAATCATGAAGATCAACCAACAATTTCAACTATACCCATTTCAAAACTTGACTAAATTCATAAACCCTTACCTAGCTTATGATTTCTTGAATGAGGAGGGCTAGACTTTTTCTCTAACTTGAATTGTGGAGGAAGATGAGAGGAAGCAAAATTTGTTTCCTCCCCCTAGCTGCTGGACCCGTAGGGTGCAAGAGAGAGAAGAGAGCTTGAGTTCTCTCTTTTGTTTTGTCTATGCTAGAGAGATGAGAAAAGTCAAATGGTGGGGTGGGACTTGGATGGCCAGCCACTAAAGGGGGGATTTTGAGTGGATTCCATGTGTCCTCATGCATGGGAAAGTAGATTTAGGGTGGAGACAAGTGGCCAATTCCCATTGGACACCAAACTTATGTGTGCAATGACCCTTTTGTCCTTATGTTTACTGCAATTACATAGTTTAAGGTTTATCTATAATAAAACTATAGGTATTTATGATATTGTACTTAAATTAATATTATTTTACTATTACTAACATTAATCATGTTGCATCACTATATTCCTCTATTTCATTTTGACTATTAAATAGTCACTTGATATATCTATTAGCAATACTAATGCATCTAAGTTTACGTAGTGTGGTAATTATCCAATTTAAATTAACTTACTATAAGAATTTATTAAATCTATAATCCTTTAGTGACTTAATACTAATATAATTAATCTAAAATGTTTAGGAGTGCGAGGCATCACAGTTGAACTGAACGCCTTCCCTCCCATCCTCATCCACCATCATTGCTTGCAATGACACCAACATTGCTGCTCCCCACCACCATCAAATCCAATTCTAGATAGGGGAAAAAAATCTGTTGAGAGGGATGATTAGGACATTAATAATAATAATTGCAATAAAAGGAGTGGATAATTAGAGTGTTTAATTGATAAAAAATAATTCACTTAATAATAATTAAATAAATATTGGCCAATAATGTGGAGTATTTAGATTTAATTGTGAAAACAAGTCTTTATAAAATATAATAGCAACAATTAGTAGCATTTTTAGACTAAACAGTTCTAAAATACAAAACACCTTTTATTGTCATTTCTCACATTTAAAAACTTCTTAGAAATTAGTGATTACCAAACAGTTTTAATAGCTTTAAAGTACTTTATCATTATAGTTATCTCTAACTCCTCATGTTTCTCATTTTTTTTCGAAAGACGCCTTTAACCCTTCCTCTATCATTTACACTGCTAAAGTACTTTATCACTACAGAAAAAAAATTTACATGCTACTTCTTTTTGCTAATTAAAGTTTAAGCCAAATTACTTTGTATATTGCCCTCATGTTTTCAATATCAGTTGTAGTTATCGCATGTCCTTAACTTATGCTCTTGGCTTGGCAACGCCAACTACTGTCATGGTTGCAACAGGAGTTGGGGCTAATAATGGTGTGCTGATAAAAAGATGAGATGCTCTGGAAAGGGCACAAAAGATTAAGTATGTGATATTTGATAAATCGGGCACCCTAACCCAAGGAAAAGCCACAGTTACAATGACAAAAGTTTTTACAGGAATGGACCACTTTCTTAGATTGGTGGCCTTTGCAGGGGTGACTTCCAATTTCCTATTAGTTTTCCATATTGGTGATGGTGGTTACCGTGCAACAGAGGCAGAAAGCAATGAAGAAGGAGAAGAGAGAGATTGGATTTAATTTTAGGGTTGATTTTAATTTGGGTGTGATATATTTTTTGGTTGAATTGTTTTTAAATGGACATATCATGTCATATTCTAAATGTAAATTAAAAAAATACATATTTTCAATTAATAATTAATCATCTCATCAATCTGTTAACCATATATATACCAAGTTAATGGAAACTAACGAAAAGATTAATGGTGCATATTTTTGAAACGTTAAAGACCATTTTTATTTATTTTAAACTTTTAAAATCAAACGTGTAATTTAGGCTCTGTTTGTTTCTATGTAAAATATTCTCCACCGTAAAATGTTTGTAAATGTAAATGATTTCAGGGAAAATAATAATTTTCCTGTGTTTGGTTGCATTCTGAAAAATAGTCTGAAAAATATTTTACAGTGTTTGATGCAATGTAAAAAAAAACAAAAGGAAAAACCAACAATATCCTCCGGCCACCACAAACCCACCAAAGCCCAACCATTTCCTCCTCCAGCCACCACCAACCCAACAAAACCACACCACAAATTTATCAAAAACCCCATCATCGGCCACCACATCCACCACCAGCCACCACAAATTCAAAAAATTTGCTTGCCAAATTTTTTTTGTCATCTATTTCAACCCAAAGTTCAGATCACACAGCAGCACACCAAAAAAATCAGTTTAACCCATGAGCAACACAAAGGGGGGAGCACCGTGAAGCCCAGCGAAACTCAGATCAGGAGGGGGAGCACCGCAAAGCCCAGGCGACCACCGCAATGGAGGCCCATACCCGTTCTTTCCGCTCCTCTCCCAGGACCCGATTCGAGTGCTCGCGGTTCAACCGACCCATGAAGCTCGGACGAATCTCATGAAGCTCGGACCCGATTATACGCCGGATCTTGAGACGTTGTTCCAGTGGTCTGTTTCAAGCCGGAAGTCGTTGTTGCCACCGTGAATCCCAGTGACCAAATCGGCGAAGCCCATACAAGGTTGTGTGCAGTGTGAGAAAGTCAAGAGAGGGGGTGGGTTTGTGCAACAGAGATGAGAGAGGGGGTCGGAGTCTGTGCGAATGAGTTTTGGAAAATGGTTTACGGAAAATTTTTCCGTAAACCATTTTCCATTTTTTACTTAAGGATTTTTTGGTCAAAAGACAAATGATTTCCATTGACTTTCATTTTACAGCGAAATAAACGTCTGAAAATGATGAAAATATTTTACGGAAAACGTTTTACGTCCAAACAAACGGAGCCTTAGGTAAACGTTTAAAGATAAACAATGTATTTACCCTAAAGCGTTTAAAGACAAACAATGTATTTACTCTAAATATATTATTACATCTCTATTATTACTATTCCTTCCGTGTACCATTCCCTACAAATAGCCCTTGACAAAGAGTTATGCAACTGACAAGTCATAATTATTTGATTCAAATTTCAAAATTAACAGCTAGCTGGACAAGTCATAATTAATTCAAATTTCAAAATTGACAGCCGGCTTGACAAGTGATAATTATGTGATTCAAAACTTTCTCCAATAGTGGGTGGCTTGGCTTGCTGTGTGGTTTGGAATTTATGATGGGGACATTTGATTAGGTTTGTGGGGACGTTGGATTCAGTTTGGGCTGGTAGATTAGGTGAGTATGAAGAAGAGTACAAGTTTGGATTGGCGGCAATTTGAGGCTATGAAGCTTGGTAGTGGTGGTTAGGCGGTGTAAGTTTAGGTGGATTTTGGTAATTGTGTGGTTTTAGGTGGTGATTGGGGGTTGATTTAGAGTTGGGTGGTTCTATGGTGATGGCTTTGGTTTGAGGAGGGGAGGCAGAGGTGGCTGGAAAGGGAAAAAGGAGAAAGAGAAAAAGGACAAATAAAAAAAGAAAAGAGAAAATAAATGTTTTATTTTGCAAAAATAAAAAAGGAAAAGAAGTAAAAAATTAATATTTTCTTGACGTATATGATCAAAATGAAGTAATTTTAAATATTAAAATGATGTTACTTTTAACTTAGATGACACTTAATAATCATGTCATTAATAAACATGGACGAAAGGGTGAGATTCAAAACGCTATCAAACATTAGGGATTAAAATCCAAAATTTACAAAATATAAAGAGTAAAATCAAAATGACCAAAAACTCAGAGGATGCAATTTACAATTTGATCTTTAAAAAAAGATTATAAAAGCTAATTGCCAAAAATTTTAAGGCGGGTCCGACCCCTTGACGCTCAACCCTAGCTAATTATTGGTACTTGAGTTATTATTTAAAAAAAAGTTATTGATTACATAAAATTTTAAAATAAATTATTATTTTTATGAAGGAAAAATAGATTTTCGAGTGACAATAAAAAATAATCTCATTCAACAAAAATCAAATGCTATTAAAAAAAAAAGGAAAATTTAGCTTTGCCTTTATTAATGAGCAAGTGAGTGTAGTCTGATAAGCTTATAAACATTGGAATAAAATATAGTTTATCTTACTTTTTGAGTTTTATTTTATACTTTACCAACTGCATTATACCATGTGTCAGATTATGTTTGATTTCTTTCAATTTTAAATCTTAATTATTTTATAAAGAATTAAAAAGATACGTGGTAAGTTGTAATTGATGTAGTATAAAGTGAAACACAAAAAATGTAATAACGGATTTATAGTCCAAAAATTAAGGTATTTCTTCTTACAAAACTTGGTAGGAGTTTACCCTTTTGGCAAATCAGGCTATGTGCTACCTCGTTGTTAGTTTGTTTGACATGTTGCCACATTTACATTTCCTAAGACTTGTGGGCTGTGGCATATGCTTTCGTATCCTCTATGAGATGTCCGATGGATGATAGGTCCGTCTAGATCCTCCTTTTGGAGTGCTTCAATAATCCTACTCCCAAAAGACTATATTCAATCAGAATTTATTAGGCCATCATGCATTAGATTATAATTCAAAATCTATTTAAACTTTTATAGTAATCTTATCAAACGGGCTTAATCAACTTCCGAATGCTCAAAAGAGAAAAGTAGTGTACTACTGTACTCTATAATTTTGCCTCTCACTATCCAATATGTTGAAGAAAGGCAAAGGAAAATAAGGCAAAAGGACAGAAAACAAGTTGCAAGCTCTGGTAGCTATTGTCCTAATCTCATAGTCCCATCACCATGTCGCAT
>BKZX01029864.1:73786-108564 GCA_014362285.1 Fagus crenata | reverse complement strand
TTTTATTGTTCAATCCAAGCATTTGTACAATATTTAATGTAATTTTTCATTAAGAATTATAGAACAAAACTACACATTGGTGGTATCCAATGCAAACAAAATATCAACATGTCAACAACCAAAACTAAATGTACCCTTTAAAAGATGAGTGGCCAATTTAGTCTCACCCGTGTCACCGTTATCTTGAACCATTTCCATACATAGACAAGCCAGGGGTCCATAATCACATGCATAGACATGTGGGGGTTGGCATAGTTAAGCAAAAATTGAGCCCACCAGTCACCCATTGTTGGGAACCACGTCCATAAGGACCATAACCCAGGATCTTTGAGATGCAAACAACAAAAAAATAAAGAGTAAACAAAATTAACACCTGATTATAAGTTGGGAATCGAGATCCAAACTCAAACATGCAAATGGCTTTCCACTTTTCTTGTCCCATGAGTAGGTTTCTAAACATATCTTCAAAAATATAAAGAGTAGAGAGAGTAAGGTGACTAAAATCTAAACTATAATGTAGAGGCAAAATATGCAAGGGGAACATAATGCACATGGCAGGGGACTAGGACTCCCTGTCCCGTGGCCCCAAAAATGGTACCTAAAGAGATTGATGAATCATAAGAGTGAAATCATGATAGGTTTTGCGCCATGTGTTGGGGAGCATGGGATGGGCCCCCATGTTATTTGTTAGAGATATATTGGGTCATGAGGTCTAAACCAAGTGTAGGCCCACTACTTATAATAGAAGCAAACTTAGTTCTAGTTAGACTAGGTTTGTCTCATATATATATACCTTACTTGGGTTTCATTGTAACAGTCAAGCAAGTCAAGAATTATAGTAAAGATGTAGCTGTCAAAGGCTTTCGTGTGTGGACGTAGGTCTTAATGACCAAACCATCGTAGCTCTTTGTGTCTATTCTCTGTTTTTTTTTTTTTTTTTGACTATTTTCTCTCTAGCACTCTTATATTTAATGTAGTATCAGAGAATCCATTATAACATGATATTAGAGCCAAATTAATTTTTTGGTATTGTGGTTTCCGCACCACCTGTCCAGTTGTCATCCTTGCTTCTAGTTGATATAGTACCTGGTTTTGTTCTTCTCTCCCAGCCATTACTCTTGGTTATTACAGTGTACTTTCCTCTCCCGTGGTCGCCACTCAGAATCTGTATCCACTGCGTGCCGCTTGCCACTCCGCTCGTCAGAACCGAATCTCGTCTCGTCAGAAAACTTGCACCGATCCACCATCGGACGCGCCACCATGGTCCAATATCATTCTTGGTGCCCAGTACCGTTCTTTCCCCGCCACCGCTGTTAAACCACTCTGTTTGAGTCGTGCCCACCACCATTGGACTGCTCTTCCTCCGATCAGTCGAACCCCACAAGATTCGAGGCAAACTGGTGTTGGACGCGCTACCACACACCAGATCTTACATCGGAAAAACCGTCCACTTCTTCTCTCGCCGCCATCTCTAGGCTTCTCCATTCACCTCATGCCCACCATTATTGTGCTGTTGTCGCCAGATCTCTCCTTTCTAGGAAAATCTCTGGAATCCGACGCTAGACATGTCGGGTTGGATCTCGGCGGTCTATGCCCCGCTGAACCTGACCCAGATATGCCTAACCCGGTGAAATGGCCCCACTTCTCTCTCTCTCAAAATCACTCGAATACTCTCACAATTCGCACAATCAAGGAACCACTTCAACAATTCAATCCGATAGGATTGATCCCCTTGAATTCATGAACAAAACCTACTAATTATAATTGGATTCTATCAACTATTGTACTTAATCTCCTAGAGAGATTGCTATGAGTATCAATGAAGGTATTTTGGATAATGAGCAACAATGGAGGATTGGGAAAGATAACCCACACCGTTTGCATGGGATTTCTCATGCAAGTCTCTCATTGGTTGATCTAGATCAAGCCTCCCATTGGCTAGTCTAGATCAAAGCTCCTATTGGCTATTGCTAGTAACAACCAAGGTACAACCCTTAGAAGCTTTAATAAATAAGTACAAGGGGTTAAAGCCTAGAAATGTACTAGACCCCCAAAGCATCCAAATAACCACCTAGGTACAAGCTTGTATAGCTTGGACCTACTAATTATAAATATAAGCTCACAAATGTCTTAATCAAATGTTTAACTAATCCAATCTTTGCCTTAGTGGCTAGGGTATGCATACCCACGGATGTGGGATGGTTGGGGTCTTAACATTGCCCCCCAATCTAAAACACCTTGCCCACAAGGTGTGGGTAGTCTTCTTGGAGTTTAAACAAAAGCTCCCATGTAGCATCATCTGGATCTCCTCCTTCCCATTGCACAAGTACTTCTGTCACTGCAGGTAGTCTTCTCTTCTTGATGGTCCGTGTCTCAAAGATTTTTGCTGGTTGAGGAGCTAAATGACCCAATGCATCCGTGGGTGGAAGCCTTGAGATAGGAGTGATAGTCTTTCCCAACTTATCCTTGAGGAAAGACACATGGAAAATTGGATGTATGCAAGCCCCCTCGGGTAGCTCAAGCTTGTAGGCCACCATGCCCACTCTTTGTATCACCTTCTATGGCCTATAGAACTTAGGACTAAGCTTCCCAAGTTTCTTGCGCATACTCTTCTGTCTGAAGGGTTGGAGCCTTAGGAAAACCCAATCTCCAACCTCAAACTCCCTCTCGGATCTATGCTTGTTAGCTTGTTGCTTCATCCTAGATTAGGTAGCTACCAAATTGTGCTCCAAAAGCCCCACAACTTGCTGCCTATGATCAAGCAAATCCTCCACTGCAGCCACCCTAGGCATAAACTCAATCAACTTAGGAGATAAGTAACCATACAATGCCTCAAAAGGTGATAGTTTGGTAGAAGTGTGGTAATTGGTATTGAACCAATATTCAGCCAAGGGTAAGCACTCCACCCATAAGCTTGGCTTGTCAGCTGCAAATGCCCTCAAGTAATGCTTAAGACTCTTATTCACTACCTCAGTTTACCCATCAGATTAAGGGTGATAAGAGGAACTCATAGCCAAATCAACTCCTTGCCTTTAAACAATTCTTCCCAAAACAATGATGTGAAGGCCGTATCCCTATCACTCACAATGGAAGATGGCAACC
Organism: Fagus crenata; assembly: GCA_014362285.1. Lineage (NCBI taxonomy): Eukaryota > Viridiplantae > Streptophyta > Magnoliopsida > Fagales > Fagaceae > Fagus > Fagus crenata. The sequence continues at coordinate 105,462 of BKZX01029864.1, read as the reverse complement.
CATGTAGCTTGATGTCGCTCAATAATAAGCAGTACTTTGTAGTACGTGTAAGGGGTTGTCGATCCTCAGGGAGTTTGTGTTTTCAATAGACAATGTAATTCAATATGCAAGAAGAGTAAAATAAATTTGGTTTGTGGAAATTTTGTAAAGAATATATGTAAAAAAGACACTAAGGTTTCAGGGTGTTTCTGTATATCAGTATGATTCCTTGTAATCCCGGTTAAAAAACCTTGTTCTAATAACAGTTTACAAGTTGATTATTTTCCTTTTAAAAAGCTCTTGACATGGTTGAACTAATAAAACTCAGGAACACTATATTACCGGAGAAAATAAAGTGGCTAGAGTAATAATTAGAAAGACCTGTCAATTTATAAATCACAATACCTAATTAAAACCATGTAATATTCCTCCTTAATCATAAGAAAAACATGATTGAACTTATAGAAAGTATGGAATAAAACATACATCAATTAGGAATTTATAAATTAACAATCAACTGTAATTTAGCATTAAAAATAAAAGGGACTACAAGTATTCATACCTTTATACAGAAAACATAGCCCCTAGCCCTAACAAGAGGCTTAGCCAATCATGGCTAAGGAAAAAGAAAACTAGAGAAAATAATATCAAGAGAGAAAACTAGAGAGAGAACTAGAAAGAAAACTAAAAAATAATAATAATGCCCTTGGCGGCTACCACTCTCCAATTGCTATCCACGCTTCTTTCATTTAGGGCTCCATTGGAAAATAATCTAGTGTGATGCGAGCACAATGGATAATGTGAACTTGTGGGCTTTAGTGGCCATGTGGGCCTTTTGGGCTTGTGGGCAATGTTTTTCTTTTTCTTTTCAAACATTAATTTGCACCTCTTTTCTTCTCTTTTGCTCCTTTCAACTTGTGATATTTAACTCCAATCTGAACTAGCTTATGCCTACAATCAAACATGGCCCAAATTAACATATAAATGATTAAATTAATACACTTAAATGCATAAATCATGTAATTCAATGAATTGAACAACAAACATCCATTTAAGTGTAATTAGACATGAAATGCAACACAACCCCAATAAAATCTCTTCAAAATACATGTAAATAAGTCATATTTAATGACTTATCACACCCCCCAACCTGAATTTTGTTAGTCCCTAGCAAACTAAAAACAATGAAAACAACAAAACACAAATGAAAACAAACTAACAAAGCCACTTTCGCTAACACTCTCGATTGCATTTAGCATATGCAATAAGCCTTTAAACCCCTAGGTGTCCCTAGTGGACGAGTTATAGTCTCGTGAGGGTTTACCAGAAGTGATACTCACAAACGCTATCAAATGCTCAGTCTTGATTCACAATAAACACATACAACATCATACTATCAAATGAGAATAAAGTGTCACACAAACAATGGTTTTCAATCATTAGCAAGCTTAAACAAGTCAACCTCAATTTCAAATCTTTAGAATTCTAACTAGGCCACAATCACTTGAAATTAAGCATTAAAAGCTACACAAGTTCCTTGATGTGTGAAGTGAACTAATTTAGAATCATGGGACTTCAATATTTTTCCAATATAATCATGAAGGACAATGGAATTCTCATTAGAATAATCAACCAAGGCATAGAAGCTTTTTTTTTTCTTTTCTTTTTATTTTTTTATGTGAGGACTGTGCAATGTCCAACTTCATTAAGCTTTCTAATTGACCCATGTATCAAGTGTTAGACCAATGACTCCCGAACCAGTTGGCTCAGGGGGCACTAGGTGTAGAGACACCCCTAAGAGTTTACTTACTCGAGTCAAAAAGGCTACGAAGCTAGACTAGTCACTCATATTTCAACCATGTCAATTTTTTACAATGTCTAACTTCATTAAGCTTTCTAATTGACCCATGTATCAAGTGTTAGACCAATGACTCCCAAACCAGTTGGCTCAAGGGGCACTAGGTGTAGAGACACCCCTAAGAGTTTACTTACTCGAGTCAAAAAGGCTACGAAGTTAAACTAGTCACTCATATCTCAACCATGTGAATTGTTTACCTCTTTTGACATAGGCTCTCATGGTTGGCTATTTCAATTTTTTTTTTTTTTTCTTCTTTATGCCAAGGCTAATCAACTAACAAGTCAACCACTTTTAATTTAGTAACAATTGGATGCATATCTCATTTCCCACAGATTACATATTAGTGTGCTAATGCTTAGTTTAAGGTGTACAAGTGTAACACTTAATACTTAAAAGCAAGCAATAGATGGCCATGTTCAAATATCTCAATCAAATAATCATGTGATCATATGCTTAAGCTCACTAATTACTTCAAACCAAAGTTCAAAGATCAACAAGATTCTCAAAGATAACAAAGATGCATGTGAATATAGCATAAATCAAAGACATCATTGCAAACCAAACAATTTTTTTTTTTTCTTTTTCTCAATTTTCTGTTTTTTTTTTTTTTTAATTACAAAATGGTTTCTAAACTAATCAACAAGAAGCAACACAAAGTTCATCACACAATCAAACAAACAATCAATACTCCCCCCAACTTAAAGTTGACATTGTCCTCAATGTTCAAACAGATGTATGTGAGAATCAAAGACAAGTCTTGAAATGAAAGAACAAGGGAAAAGGAAAGAAAGCACCTGATATGATGATGAACTCCTCAAGCTATTTCCTGCAAAATGGTTAGAAACCCAAAACAAAACAAATAAAAAACAAAATAAAATAAACTAACTAATGTACAATTACAAGGTAGAAACAGAAAATTCATCCCCCTGAACGTGATCCTCCAAAGGAATAGTTGTTTCCTCTGACACTCTTCATCCTGGCAACATGCAAAGCCACTCCTTTGGAACTATTCAGCAATTTCTTTGACAGTCTTGTATCTTGAAATACTTTCCTCTTCGTTTTATGCCTCTCAAAGAACTTGGTTTTCTCACCTGCCTTCTCAACTTCCTGATTTACACTCTCCTTTGAATAAACTTCCACAGTAGTAGTGGCATGTGGTTCAATGGATGCAAGTGGTAAACCTTTTAGTGTTTTCTTTAACCTTAGCTTTGGTGCATCTGAATATGCAAGTAAGGATTTCTTCTTACTTCTTGGTGGATTCTTAGCTTCAATTACTTGTTCTTCTTCCAAAATCTGCAAAGAATCCAATAAAGAAGAATCAAATACTTTAGCAGCAGGTTTTAATTCATTAAAAACAATAGAATTAACAGGAAGAGTTTCAAAAGAGTTAGAGAGACAATTTTTATTAAACTCTTCTTGAGGTGTTGCCTCAATGAAGTTCACATATTCACACTCTTCATCCACCAATTGTTGTGGGTTCACATTGAAAATGTTGAGCTCAGCAGTTATAGAACCAAAAGTGATCTTCATTCTTCCATTCCTACAATTAATCAAAGCATTAGCTGTGGCAAGGAAAGGTCTACCTAAGATGATAGGAATATTAGCACTAGGATGTAAAGTAGGTTCAATATCCAAAATGATAAAATCAACAGGATAATAGAAATTTTCAACCTTTACTAGTACATCCTCAACCACCCCCCTCGGCTTCCTTACAGACCGGTTTGCTAACTGTAAGGTAACAGAGGTAGGTTTTAACTCACCTAACCCTAGTTGTAGATAGACAGAAAAAGGAAGTAAATTTACACTGGCCCCAAGGTCTAGCAATGCGCGCTCAATATTGTAATCTCCAATAGTACAAGAGATAGTAGGGCAGCCCGGATCCTTGTACTTTGGTAGGAACTTGTGTTGGATGATGGCACTTACCTGTTCTGTCAAGAATGCAGTCTTCTTCACATGATGCTTTCTCTTGACAGTGCATAAGTCCTTAATTACCTTGGCATAAAGGGGCATTTGCTTGATGAGATGCAATAGAGGCAAGTTAACCTTAACTTGATGCAAATGCTCCAAAATCTCACTTGTGACATCCAAATTCTTGGGTAATTTCAGGGTTTGTGGGAATGGTGTAGGGAATGGACATTTCTCAATATCATTGGATTTAGCTATCCCACTCTCATCATTTTCAGCTGGGGTCTCCTTGGATTTCTCATTAGCTTTAGGAGCATCCTTTTCAATTTCCTTACTACTTCTCAAAATGGTAATAGACTTGACTTCCTCAAATTTGTCTGTGTTGACAACCTTTGTAGTCTGATTATTGGGATTAGGTTGAGTTTAGGAAGGAAGCTTCCCTCTTTCAGTCCTACTCAATGCCTCTGTGAGTCTAGCTAATTGGCTCTTGGTCTCACTCATCTCTTCATCAATTCTTGTAAACATGGTATCAAACTTTTGATTTTGCTCACCTTGTTTCTGTATGAATGTGTAAAGCACATCCTCCAAAGGCAGTCTAGATGATGATGAAGTAGTATGTGAGGTGTCAAAGTTCCTTGGATCAGTGGGATTCAACACATTCTCACTCTTATAACTCAAATATGGATGATTTCTCATATTTGGATTATAATTATTCGAATATGAAGAATTATTTGGCCTATACTGATTGAATGCACACACCTGTTCTTCTGGCACATTTAGGAACTGAGATAGAGACTTACAGGCACTTGTGGTATGATCTATCTCTTGGCAAATCCGGCATGCTTCCATAGGATCCTCTCTGTAGACAGCATTTACACCTCTACTTCCCTTCAGCTTGAGTGCATCTATCTCTTTAGTCAACAAACTAATCTTGGCATTCATGTTGTCCTCTTCCCTTAGTCTGAAAACACTACCACCAAATGTGGTAGTACTACTTCTGTTCCGATTTGTGGAATCTAAGGGACTTGGTCCATTCCATGTGTTGGAATTCTCAGCTATCTCATCCAAATAGTCCATAGCATCTTCAGGCTCCTTCTGTAAGAATCCACCTCCACATGCAACTTGAACAAATTGGCAGTCTCTAGGTTGGAGTCCCTCATAGAAGTAACTTACCAACCTCCAAGTGTCATATCCATGTGTTGGGCAGAAATTGTAAGTATCCTTGAATCTTTCCCATGCCATGAATAGTGTCTCATCGTTTCCTTGGGCGAAATTAGAGATCTTCCTTTTTACTTGTTGGACTTTGTGAGGAGGGAAAAATTTCTTGTAGAACTCTTGGGTCATCTCCCCCCAACTTCCTATGGACCTAGGCTTCAGTGTGTATAACCAACCCTTGGCCTTGTCCTTGAGTGAGAATGGAAAGAACCTCAACTTGGCGGTCTCAATCACATTTTGTGCATAGAAGCTACCAATCACTTCTTCAAATGCTCTCACATGCACATAGGGGTTCTCATTCTCCAATCCCCTGAAATCTGGAAGTATGGCCATTAGCCCTTGTTTGATCTCCACATGAGGTGCATTTGGAGGAAACATAATGCAAGACGGAATGGAGCTTTGAGTAGGGTGCAGCAGCTGATACATGGTCATCCTAGGTGCCTCAGGTGGAATTACTCTTTCTTTAGCCATGATGGAAAATGTGGGTGAGCTTGTAGGTGTATCAAATAGACTTCCAAAAAGTGTCTCAAAAGTCTCCAATCTACCTTTGCTGTTTCTAACCCAAACGCTCATGCACAGTAAAACAAAACAGGTCAAAGCAACAAAATAAACAAATAATAAAAAAATAACTAAAAGAAAAACAAAATGAATAAAGAATAGAACGAAATTACCAAAAAAAAAAAAAAATGTCTCTTGAATAAGCCGAAACTCCCCGGCAACGGCGCCAAAAATTGATGTCGTTCAATAATAAGCGGTACTTTGTAGTACGTGTAAGGGGTTGTCGATCCTCAGGGAGTTTGTGTTTTCAATAGACAATGTAATTCAATATGCAAGAAGAGTAAAATAAATTTGGTTTGCGGAAATTTTGTAAAGAATATATGTAAAAAAGGCACTAAGGTTTCAGGGTGTTTCTGTATATCAATATGATTCCTTGTAATCCCGGTTAAAAAACCTTGTTCTAATAACAATTTACAAGTTGATTATTTTCCTTTTAAAAAGCTCTTGACATGGTTGAACTAATAAAACTCAGGAACACTATATTACCGGAGAAAATAAAGTGGCTAGAGTAATAATTAGAAAGACCTTTCAATTTATAAATCACAATACCTAATTAAAACCATGTAATATTCCTCCTTAATCATAAGAAAAACATGATTGAACTTATAGAAAGTATGGAATAAAACATACATCAATTAGGAATTTATAAATTAACAATCAACTGTAATTTAGCATTAAAAATAAAAGGGACTACAAGTATTCATACCTTTATACAGAAAACATAGCCCCTAGCCCTAGCAAGAGGCTTAGCCAATCATGGCTAAGGAAAAAGAAAACGAGAGAAAATAATATCAAGAGAGAAAACTAGAGAGAGAACTAGAAAGAAAACTAAAAAATAATAATAATGCTCCTTGGCGGCTACTACCCTCCAATTGCTATCCACGCTTCTTTCATTTAGGGCTCCATTGGAAAATAATCTAGTGTGATGCGAGCACAATGGATAATGTGAGCTTGTGGGCTTTAGTGGCCATGTGGGCCTTTTGGGCTTATGGGCTTTGTTTTTCTTTTTCTTTTCAAACATTAATTTGCACCTCTTTTCTTCTCTTTTGCTCCTTTCAACTTGTGATATTTAACTCCAATATGAACTAGCTTGTGCCTACAATCAAACATGGCCCAAATTAACATATAAAGGATTAAATTAATACACTTAAATGCATAAATCATGTAATTCAATGAATTGAACAACAAACATCCATTTAAGTGTAATTAGACATGAAATGCAACACAACCCCAATAAAATCTCTTCAAAATACATGTAAATAAGTCATATTTCATGACTTATCATAGCTTGAACACATGTTGCAAGAATAAGGCAGCCACCCTTGAAGTCGTATAAGGATGAGAGAGGGAAATGAAATGCACATACTTTGTAAATCTGTCCACAATGATCAAAATCATATTTTGCTTGCTAGAAGTGGGCAGCCCTTCCACAAAGTCCATATTAATGGAGTGCCACGGCCTAGGAGGTATGGCAAGAGGTTGGAGAAGCCCTGCAGGCTTGCTAGTCTCATGCTTGAGTCTTTGGCAAGTGTCACAACCTATAATGTAGGCTTTGATGCCTTTCTTCATACCATGCCAAAACCAATCTTTCTTGGCTCTATGCAAAGACTTCAAATAACCCGAATGTCCTCCTAGTGGGCTATCATGTATCAAGGTCAACACCTTGATCTTCATACCACTTTCCTTCCCAATACAAAATTTGTCTTTGTAAAGCAATAACCCTTGGTTCAAGGTATAGTGGCCTTCACCTTTCCCACTTGTTTGCAATCTACTCACAAGACTCCTCATCTTTTTCAAAGCTAGCCCTCAAATCATCTAACCAAGTAGGATATGGAAAAGAAATAGCACAAAGGTGGCCTCGGGTTTGGGCTTGTAAGTATGCAGTTTCCTTCTCAACTTCAGTTTTCAAGTCAGTATCTTCCTTCCTTGAGAGTGCATCGGCGACCTTGTTCTCCTTCCCTTGCTTGTACTCAACCACAAAGTGATATCCCAACAACTTGGATATCCACTTTTGCTGCATAGGAGTGCCAACCCTTTGTTCCAATATGTAGCAAATAAGTAAGGTCTCCACTTCTTAATTGACAACACCAATGCAAGCAACTCCTTCTCATAAGTAGAAAGGAATAGGTTCTTCTCCTTCAAAGCTTGGCTATAATAAGCCAATGGCTTTCCTTTTTGCATCAAAACAGCCCCCATTTCAAAACCACTTGCATCACACTCAATCACAAATGTTTTGGAGAAATCTGATAGGGCTAACACTGGTGGTTGGCTCACAGCTGCCTTGAGCTCCTCAAAAGCCTTTTCAGCCTTGTCACTTCATAAGAAAGCATCCTGCTTGAGTAAGGCAGTAAGAGGAGAAGCAATTTGCTCATACCCCTTAATGAACTTCCTATAATAACCAGTCAACCTTAAGAAGCCTCTCAAAACTTTCAAAGACTTGGGTATTGGCCAATCCACCATGGCTGCAATCTTCTTAGGACTAGTTTTCACTCCTTCCCCAGAAATGATGTGCCCTAAGTACTCAACCTTACTAGTAGCAAACACACATTTTCTCATTTTGGCATAGAGTTGGTGAAGTGCCAAGATCTGCAAAACTGTCTTGAGGTGGGCAGTATGCTCTTCAAGTCCTTTGCTGTAGACCAGAATATCATCAAAGAACACCAAGACGAACTTTCTCAAATGTGGTCTGAATACCTCATTCATGAGGGCCTGAAAGGTAGAAGGAGTATTCGTTAAGTCAAAAGGCATTACCAAGTACTCATAGTGACCCTCATGAGTTTTGAAGGCAGTCTTCTCTATGTCCTCTTCCCTCATTCTGATCTGGTGATAACTTGACCTTAAATCCAGCTTGGAGAACACAACTGCACCTTGTAGCTCATCTACTAACTCATCTACCACAGGAATGGGGAACTTATCCTTCACCATTTCTTTATTCAATCCCCTATAATCAACGCACATTCTCCAACTCCCATCTGCCTTCCTCACCAATAACACAAGAGAGGCAAATAGGGACTGGCTTGGCCTCACACAACCAGAGTTTAACAAATCTATCACAGTCTTTTCTGTGTTAGTTTTTTGATAATGGGGATATCTATAAGGTCTTTGGCAATGAGGAGGTACCCCTTGCTTGAGTAGTATTTGGTGCTCATGGTTCCTCTTGGGAGGCAACCCCTCGGGTTCCTCAAATACTTGAGGAAATTCTTCTACTAACTCTCGGATTGGAGCACAAATCTCTTCTTGTATGCTTGTCAACTCACAAGGCATAATCTGAAGGAGTAGTTCCTTCATGGTAGCCTTCCTCTTGAAGTCCTTGCTACCTTGTATCAAGTTGGGTTTTTCCTTCAACCCTTACAGCCACACTTGCTTTCCTTCATGCATGAACCCCATCACAAGGTTCTTGAAGTCCCAACTAATCACCCCAAGTGTGCTCAACTATTGGGTACCCAATACTATGCCACATCCTCCTAATTCTACCAAGTTGAAAGTCAATTTCAAGTGTAAGCCTTGCATCTTGAACTTCACTTCTTTGCATTCACCCAAAGTTCTTATTACTTGGCCATTTGCTACCCTCACTCCAAAGTTGCTTTCCACATCAATTGGTAGCTTCAATGTCTTTGCCAAAGTCTCATCCATGAAGTTATGGATGCTTTCAGTATCAAGAAGAACAACAGTTTTCTGACCATTCAAAATGGCAATTGTTACCCAAATATCAACCTAAGAGGGGGGTGATTTAGGTTGAGGCAAACTTTTTCGATTTAAATGTGGAATTAAAAACTATCTTCAAATAGCAAATGTTGATTAAGCAATTATAAGAGCACAATTCAATTTGCAATATATATATGACATGAAATTTAGCAAAAGTATATATAAGCAATTGAATATGTAAGAGATAGAGAGAGAGAATCAAACACAATGATTGTTATCGAGGTTCAGCTTCCTCGCCTACGTCCTCGCCTCAAGATCACTTCTTGAGGATTCTCAAATTCACTAATTTGACAATCTTCTTTCGGGTGAAGATCAAACTGTTAAAAATCTTCCTTACACGGTGAAGAGTCACCACCGAGTTAGGACTAGTTTTCACTCCTTAGGATTTATACCAAAACCCTAACAAAACACTCATAAGTTTTAACAAAGGATTTGTTGTACACATTAAGGCTCTCTCAAAGAGTAGTAGTACACAATTTGTTCACTCTAATAGTATATCAAGGATTTGATAAATATGGCTCAAAAACTGTTCAGAAGAATTTGATTTTCAATCAAGGATTTTGAATGATATGAAAATATAAGCTTGAGAATGATGGATTGATGTAAAAAGAGTAGTATTTATAGCCATAATTGTTTTCTTCCCGTTATCATGTTGTCTTGCATTTCTCTTGAATTTCAATCAATCTAGCCATTATTTTTGACTTTGTCAATATTTTGAAAACAAATCTATTTCAGAGATTTTTAGATATAATTGATTTCATGGTTGTCTTGCATTTTTGAATTTCATTCAATCAAGCCGTTATCTTTGACATCCATTTGAAATAATTTAAAATTTTTAAAACATGCAAAAGCAAGTAGCATGCGTATAGCTTCTAATCTAGCAACTGGAGAATAAGTCTCTCCATAATCAATACCTTCTTCTTGATTGTAACCTTGAGCGACTAACCTTGCTTTGTTCCTTACTATTATACCTTCTTCATTCTTCTTATTTCAGAATACCCATTTTGTACCAATGACGGAGTGGTCCTTGGGTCTAGGTGCAAGAGTCTATACTTTGTTTCTTTCGAATTGGTTTAGCTCTTTTTGCATTACCAAGATTCATGATTTATCTTCAATAGTTTCATTTATATTCTTTGGTTCAATCTCAGAGAGGAACGCCATGTTATTGCAAATGTTCTTGAGCTTTGATCTTATGCTTACTCCATGTTCAATTTCACCAATGATCAATTTTTTAGGATGACTATGGACTACGTTCCAACTTTTTGGTAATTCTTCATTGTTGGTTGGAGGAAGCGTTTTTTCTTCATCTTTTGCTACATCTACTTGATCTTTGACTTTTTCACTTGAATCAACTTGGTTAGATGAACTAGCTTTATTATCAAGAGAAATTGGCTCATCATCACAATTATTTTTGATATGGAATGGATTAGTCTCATAAAAAACAACATGCATAGATTCATCAACAACTATAGTTCGTTTATTGAACACTCTATATGCTTTACTATTTGAAGAATAACCAAGGAATATACCTTTATCGGATTTAGTATCGAATTTATCAAGATTATTTCTATCATTCAATGCAAAGCACTTACTTCCAAAAACTTTGAAATATCCAATGTTAGGTTTTCGATTATTCCATAGTTCATAAGGAGTTTTATTTAAAGTGTTTCTATTGATGGTTCTATTTATAATATAGCAAACGGTGTTAATAGCTTCGGCCCAAAAGTATTGAGGTAAATTATGTTCATTAAGCATAGTTCTAGACATTTCTTGAAGTGATCTATTTTTACATTCTACTACTCCATTTTGTTGAGGAGTACGAGGTGCCAAGAAATTGTGTTCAAAACCATTTTGATCACAATATAGTTCAATATCTTGATTATCAAATTCTCTACCTCTATCACTTCTAACATTGTTAATTGTATAACCTTTTTCATTTTGAATTCTTCTACAATGTTTAACAAATGTTTTATGAGCTTCATTTTTGTGAGCAAGAAATAATACCCATGTATAGCGAGAGTAATCATCAATAATTACAAATACATACAATTTGCCACTTAAATTAGCGGTTCTAATAGAACCAAATAAATCCATATGCAAGATTTCTAGAGGTCTTGAAGTAGAAATAACTTTCTTTTTCTTTTTTCTTAAAAGATGACTTAGTTTGTTTACCTAATTGACATGCATCACATATTTTATCTTTAACAAATTTAGTAATCGGCAAGGCTTTTACTAAATTAAGTTTAGACAATTTTGAGAGTAATTCCATATTGGCATGTCCTAATCTTTTATGCCACAACCAACTATTTTCATTTATGGCAGCAAGGCAAATTGATTCTTTTGATGTCATATTATCAAGATCAATAGTGTAGACATTTTCATTTCTAAATGCCACAAATAGAACTTGATTATCAATTTCATTTACTATAATGCATATGATTGATTTCAATATTACATTATAGCCTTTATCACACAATTGCTAATACTTAGCAAGTTATGTTTCAAGCCATCAACCAAGAGAACATCTTCAATAACAAGAGAATGTGTTTTATCAATATTACCTATACTGATGATCTTTCCTTTTGAGTTATCACCGAATTTGACATTTCCTCCATATTTTAGAGTAAGAGAAGTAAACTTATTTTTGTCACCTATCATATGCCTTGAACATCCATTATCGAGAAGCCACTTATCCTTAATAGATTTGGATATTAAGCATACCTACAAAACAAATTTAAGTAACTTTCTTTGGTACCCAAATCTTCTTGGGTCCTTTTGGGTTAGTTGGTGGTGTGGTTCCTTTAATAATCCAAATCATATTTTTCATGGGACATGTATGAATATTATGCCCTATTTTTTCACAATGTTTACATATGAGAGATTTTAAGAAGTTTTCATTAATGAAAAATTTTTGATAGTGTTTTTCTTTTGTTTCGGATTATATGCAATACCCGCTTTGTCAAAAACACATCTTTGACTACCCAACAAATTATCCAAAATTTTCTTTCCATTTGTGAAGTTAGTCAAAATTTTGGTTAGGTTTTCAACCTTAAGTTTTAGTTCTTTATTTTCATTGACCAAAAGATTTGAATCGTGAACAATTTGTGATGATGTTTCCACATCATTTGCTTTCATTTTCTCAGTAAAGCTTTGTGGCTTAATTTTCAACTTAACTATTTTTTTTCTAAAGATAGATTTTATCATTTAAAGAAATAATTTGTTTCTCTAGAATTTCATTCTTGCTTTTTAAATCATCTAATTCTTTTGAAAGAGATGAGACTTTATTTTTAAAAGCGTTATTTTTCGGAACACTTTTCTCAAATTCTTCAACTAACTCTTCAAAAGCATTTTGTAATTCATCATAGCTATAAGATTTATCTTCTAAAGAATTGAGTTCCGAAGTTTCCTCATCTTCATATGCCATTAAGCAAAAAGCTTCGGTAGAATCTTCTTCATCATTGGATGCTTGAGGGCTAATGCTTGTACATTCATCTTTCTCTATTTGAGGCAATTTGTGATCATGAACGAGCATGCTCATCTTTGATTTTTCAACTTGACTTGTTTCTTCATATGTAGCTTCAAATTTTTCCCAAATTTCTTTATCTGAATTACAACTTGAAATTTCATCAAATTCCTTTGAGTCAAACGCACAATATAAACAATTCGTAGCTGTATAATTTAATTCAATGAGTTTGACATCATTTTCATCCCATTCATTTTCTTGTTTGGGTATTTCTTGTTCTTCTACTATTTTAGTAGGAACATGAGAACCATTTACAATGATTTTCCATATGAGATAATCTTGAGCTTTAATGTATGTAGTCATTCTAGTTTTCCAATAACTATAATCATTGTTAATGAACAAGGGTGGTCTATTTGTAGATTGACCTTCACATATTTGAGGTCTAGATGTGTTTGCCATGATCTTAACTCTAAGATTGTTAAATCTATATGTAGAGCCTTGGCTTTGATACCAATTGTTACTCAAATATCAACCTAAGAGGGGGGTGATTTAGGTTAAGGCAAACTTTTTCGATTTAAATGCGGAATTAAAAACTATCCTCAAATAGCAAATGTTGATTAAGCAATTCTAAGAGCACAATTCAATTTGCAATATAGATATGATATGAAATGTAGTAAAAGTATATATAAGCAATTGAATATGTAAGAGATAGAGAGAGAGAATCAAACACAATGATTGTTATTGAGGTTCGGCTTCCCCGCCTACATTCTCGCCTCAAGATCACTTCTTGAGGATTCCCAAATTCACTAATTTGACAATCTTCTTTCGGAGGAAGATCAAACTGTTACAAATCTTTCTTACACGGTGAAGAGTAATCACCGAGTGAAAAATCATTTTCACTCCTTAGGATTTAAACCAAAACCCTAACAAAACACTCACAAGTTTTAACAAAGGATTTGTTGTACACACTAAGGCTCTCTCAAAGAGTAGTAGTACATAATATGCTCACTCTAATAGTATATCAAGGATTTGATCAATATGGCTAAAAAAGTGTTTGGAAGAATTTGATTTTCAATCAAGGATTTTGAATGATATGAAAATATACGCTTGAGAAGGATGGATTGATGTAAAAGATGTTTTCATTTCTTTCTCAATAGATTTCTCTTGTATTGCTTTGTATTTAGAAATGAAGAAAGAGTAGTATTTATAGCCATAATTGTTTTTTTCCCGTTATCATGTTGTCTTGTATTTCTCTTGAATTTCAATAAATCTAGCCATTATTTTTTACTTTGTCAATATTTTGAAAACAAATCTATTTCAGAGATTTTTAGCCGTAATTGATTTCATGGTTGTCTTGCATTTTTTGAATTTCAATCAATCAAGCCGTTATCTTTGACTTTGTCAATATTTTGAAAAAATTTTCTGTTTTAAAATTTTTTAGCTGTAATTGATTTCATGGTTTTCTTGCATTTTTGAATTTCAATCAATCAAGCCGTTATCTTTGACTTTGTCAATATTTTGAAAAACTTTTCTGTTTCAAAAATTTTTAGCCGTAATTGATTTCTTCTCATTCTCATTTCAATCAATCTAGCCATTATATTTGACTTTGTCAATATTTTGAAAACTTTTCAGTTTAGAAATTTTTAGCCGTAATTGATTTATTTCCGTTCACATGGCTGTCTTGCATTTCTTTTGAATTGCAAACAATCTAGCCGTTATTTTTGAAAATCAATTTAAGTTAGTTTTAAAGTTGAGCCTTAAAGATCAAATCTTAATAAACTTTACAAAACCTAACTCTTACTTCTCATATGTCTCGAAACATGATTCTTGAGCTTGATTTCTTTGTCTTGAGTCTTGATGACTTTGATCTTCAGTGAATTTGCAACTTGTCGACTTTGCATTTGCTTGATAATTGAATTGGCCATGTTGGTCCAATTAAATCAATAGTCAACATTGTGCTTTAAACATAAATCGTTAGTTCATATGAAAATATCATTTATGAATAACTTAAAATCATGGTTATCATCAAAATTACATGAATATCCTTGGATTAATTATCCAATTAATAAGTATTGAAATCTTGAGGCTAATAGCAATCACTCTCATGGTGGAAGGAGAGGTGCTGCCTAACAATGCACATAAAGTGATCTCGGCCTTCTCTTCTTCTAATTCTACCTCAACTTCTTCTTCCTTAATCTCTACCAATTCGGCTTCTTCATCTTCCACCTCTTCCATAAGATATAGTTTCCTATTCTTGCACCTGTGGTCTGAACTCCATCTCTCATCACAATTGTAGCACAAACCCTTTTTCCTCCTCTCTGACATTTGCATAGGTGTTAACCTTTGCACTGGCATATAGGGTTTTGCACTGAACTTTTTGGAATCCTCACTTTTGTTCTCAACCCGAGCTGCTCCTTGTTGGGCTTGTGACTGGACCTATGAGCCTTGGCTTAGCTCATAGGTTGGTCTTGTACTTCTTTTCACAGTCGCCAAGTATTCCTCTTGTATCTTAGCCAAGGCATAGGCCTCCCCTAAGTTCCTTGGCCCTTGCATTTTTACTGCCAACCTGATTTCATCTTTCATGCCACTCATGAAACAGCTTAATTTATGCATGTCAGATAAATCCCTCACCCTATTACTAGTTGACTCAAATTGACTCTTATATGCAGCAATAGTATGAGTTTGTTTCAATTTAGTCAACAATTCCATAGGATCATCATAACTAGCAGGCCCAAACCTAATTTGTATAACTCTGACAAAATCATTCCATCCATGCAATTCATACTCACAATCTTGGAACCATACTGGGGCTTCCTTATCTAAATGGTAAGAAGCATGCATTACCTTCTCAAGTTCATGAATTTGATAGTAGTGAAAGTATTGCAATGCCTTATACACCCAAGCTATTGGATCACCACCCTTGAACCTTGGAAAGTCCAACTTCATAGGCCTCAGGTCCCTTGCTCTTCCTTGGTGCCATGGAGGTCCATCTTGCTCTTGCCAATAAGGATCTCTATGGTGAGCTCCTTGCCACTGCCTTGGCCTTTCCCAAGCTAGTCTTCCTCCTCTTGGATCAAACCAAGCCTCATCTTGGTCATTCAAACCCCATTGTTTCTCTCTCAGGTCACTAAAGTGCATTCCATGTCTTGGAGGGGCTGCGTGGGGCTCAAACTGTGCTTGCTGGCCCTGCTGCCTTCCTAGCCAAGGTTCTTCATAAGGAGCATCAAAATTCCCTTGAAATGGAGGCATGAACCTAGTATTGTTCCTCACACTTCCTCAATCGGGTCACCAAATTCACCCAAAATGGGTCCATTTTGCCCATTTTCAAAAACCTCACCTATTTGCATACCAACCCGTGGCTGATTAGCTTAGACTCTAAAGTCTTGATTCAATGGTCTCATGGGCATAGCATTCCTCATCTCAACCCCTAATGGAACCCCATGAGCTTCTCTAGGAGCTATTGGAATTTGCTCTCCCAAATTAGCTTGAACCAGATTTGGAGTTTGCTACTCTTGCCTCGGTTGCATAGCTGGTTGCTCCACCACCGGTTGCTTCTGTAACAGCTCCCTGACCATGGCTTGAAGGTTATCAAGGCCACTATCCACCTTAGCCTCCAGCCTATCAAACTTTGTATGCAATTGCTCAATTGCACTCGAGTGCTCATCAATTTGAGTTTGCAATCTTTGCAAACCTTCATCAAGAACACCGATTGGCACACCAACCTTTGTTTCTATAACCATGGCTCGTATATAGCTTTGATACCAAATGAAATGGTCCCACTTCTCTTTCTCTCAAAATCACTCGAATACTCTCACAATTCACACAATCAAGGAACCACTTCAACAATTCAATCCGATAGGATTGATCCCCTTGAATTCATAAACAAAACCTACTAATTATAGTTGAATTCTATCAACTATTGTACTTAATCTCCTAGAGAGATTTCTATGAGTATCAATGAAGGTATTTTGGATAATGAGCAACAATGGAGGATTGGGAGAGATAATCCACACGGTTTGCATGGGATTTCTCATGCAAGCCTCTCATTAGTTGATCTAGATCAAGCCTCCCATTGGCTAGTCTAGATCAAAGCTCCTATTGGTTATTGCTAGTAACAACCAAGGTACAACCCTTAGAAGCTCTAACAAATAAGTACAAAGGGTTAAAGCCTAGAAATGTACTAGACCCCCAATACACCTAAATAACCACCTAGGTACAAGCTTGTATAGCTTGGACATACTAATCATGAATATATAAGCTCACAAATGTCTTAATCAAATGTTTAACTAATCCAATCCGTGCCTTAGTAGTTAGGGTATGCATACGCACGGATGTGGGATGGTTGGAGTCTTAACACCCGGTTTGCTGACTGTGAGAACCACGGCCCTTAATCTATAAAAGTCTAAACATGATTCTCAAAAATGGTTACTTATACTGTTTTCCATCCTAATCTTTAGGAGAATTTATAATGGAGTCGCCACCTAACTTTTATAAAAAAAAACTAAGAAAAAAGTACATATTTTATTAATTGAATAAATAATACAATGATTTGGAAAAGAAATAAATTACAATATTTTTCCCTTGATACAATCTAAGAAAACAAAATACAAGACTTTGGTCCTAAATACAATCTAAAAAAGAAGGTAAATAGAATACATAAACTAATCTAATCTTCCCCTAAGATTAGAATTCAGGGGCTAGGGGATTGGATGGGAAGGTGTTAGGCACCCATTCAACCTGACCTAGGCTAGTCTCTAAAGATCCATTAGTCTAAGTTCACAACCTCAAACAAACCATACTCGCATTTGATTTATAGAATCGCAACAATACATGCAATGAAAAATTAAACAATGATTAATCATTAAGCAATTAAAATCATTTAAGCACGTATCTCACATGAAAAAGAAAAATGAAAGTTGTTGTAATTTTAGTACAACATGTTAGAAAAATCAGATTTGCATCATTCACAAAACAGAAATTGAAAAAAATGCAATCTAGCAATTGTGCATTAAAAATTAACCAAGCAAATAAAATTAAAACCTAATCATGCATTCTACACAATTAAAGTTGTTGCATTAAATTTAAAAAAAAGAAAAAGAAAAAAGCATTGTACCTTTTGGGATGCAACCTCTTGAATGAGTGTCCTGAATTGAATTTGATTGTTATGGGGTGCAGCTTCTTGATGGAGAATACCAGATCCGGTCCTGAAAATTGTTCTTAGAGAAAAACCGTTAAATTTGATTAAAATAGATTAAAAATGGAATTGAAAGATTGGAAATAGAGATTACCAAAAATGGCTTTTATAATCTTTGGATTTGAATATAAGAACACACTTGTGTTCTTATTCCAAGGTATAATCCTTTGCAAAAATTCTCTTGAATTTTGCTTAGGATTGCTCTGACTACTTTTTCCACCCTCCTGTTAAAATGAGAATATTTTATATTTATATGGCAGCCCTAAAATGAACCTACCCACATTCTAGACCACATGGGAGTGCATTAGGGTTTTGAAAATTGGATATATTTCATGAAAATCACGAAATTATGACTGATTTTTAGGCCCTGATTGCGGGCCTATTTTGACCCTTTAAACATTCGAATTTGGAGATGTTCATTAGATGCATATTTGTGGCCCATCATGTCAGCTTTTGAGCCCAATTAGAATAAACTCAATTGGATTAGTGAGTCAAACGTTATGATTGAAATATCGATCCGTGTACAAGCTGGAATCCAAATCCGAATTGGGCTTTGGATAATTCCAAGTTTTTTCACCTTTGGTCAACTTCTAGTGGATTTAGAAGTCTTTATTTGGCTGAATTTGAGATTTCTTGATTTTAATCAATTTATTAATAATTAATATGATAATTATTGGTCAAAATAATTATCTCATTAGTTAAAAATAAGGGTAAATTATACTAACACCCCCTTCTTTTAGGGAAATTAGACTCGTAACATCTTAGTTTGAGAAAATGATACTCTGCTCCTAAATTTATAAAATAATTAACACTCCACCCCCTTTTTCATTTTTTTTTCTTTTTTTGTTTATTTTTTTATTAATTTTTTTAACCAATGTCTAACTAATTAAAATTAAAAAGAAAAATTATATTTTAATTATTTTAAGTTTAAGTGGGGAATATTCTTTTAAAAATTAGGGAAAACGGGGCTGTCACGCCCCAAACGCACTAAGGTCCAAAGCATGAAAAACTAAATCATCAAGAGAAACTGTGAGAGATTTTTCCTTTATGTTACACCATATACACAATATATCTATTTTATTAGATATCCACATAATCTCCACAAAGTAAGTCAGAGCTCAAGAAACTGTTTACAACAATACAAAATACAAATCATACATCTCCAAAATATAAATTTACAGTTGAGATGTCTCTAAAAACTCGACCACTACTAAAGTAACTATTGTCTCTACAAAAGATAGAGATTACGACTCAACTGATCCACAAGACATGACGAGTCTCCCAATCTAGTGTAGTGCTCCAGAACTTTAACTCGAGGTATAGCTAACAGATCTAAAAAAGTGGTTAAATAAAAGAATGAGCTAAAGCCCAGTAAGTGGCATAAATAATGGGGTTAGGGGAAATGCAAGTTTATTGATACTAAAGCATGTTACGAAACATAACATAGATTTGGAAACTTTTATATAAGTTCTCTCAAAATCATCTTCCTTTCAAGATATAAATAATGAAACTACATAATACACCATGTGAGCCATATAATTTTCCAATACTTTTCAAAAGCACCAATACTTCTCAAAAGCATAAAACCACAAACACCCACGGCCACGTGACAAGGCTTCTACTAGGAGCTTCGTTAGGTCCACAAGTAAAAGACCACACAACTTGGCTTCTACTAGGAGCTTCGTTAGGCCCACAGGTAAAAGACCACACAACTAGGCTTTTACTAGGAGCTTCGTTAGGCCTACAGGTAAAAGACCTCACAACTTGGTTTCTACCAGGAGCTTCGTTAGGCCCACAAGTAAAAGACCAATTTGGTTTCTACCAGGAGCTTCGTTAGGCCCACAGGTAAAAGACCATACATCTTTGTTTTTACCAGGAGCTTCGTTAGGCCCACAGGTAAGTTGTGTTTCTACCAGGAGTTTCGTTAGGCTCACAGGTAAGTTGTGTTTTCTACCAGGAGCTTCGTTAGGCCCACAAGTAAGTTGTGTTTCTACCAGGAGCTTCGTTAGGCCTACAGGTAATTTGTGATTCTACCGAGAGCTTCGTTAAGCCCACAGGTAAACAGCATCCAGCTGGGTAATCACCGTATAATCACAATTGTCACGGCACAAGGGTAAAATAACAAAAGTAGCTCACACGTTAACATAATAAAAATACATAGTTCATTTCCAAGTAGTTTGATAAGACCTTTCAAAATTCAAAGTATTCACAAAACTTGTCACTTATCCAAATAATTCCCAAACATTTAAAAGTTTCCAAAACATATCTCAAACAACAAAATCAATGATAAAGCATCTTTAAAAATCACAATAATCCAATAACTTTATCAAATAACTCCCCAAGGATTAATGAAAGATGCTTATAAAATTTCCAATCTAGCAAATCATGCATTTCCCCATATGCAATATCAAATATAATGCATTTTCTCATAAATAAATAAATACTAAGGTTTATACACAAAATCTTTTAGGAAAAGTATAGTTTCACAATAATTTTCCAAAATGTGTTTATAAACCTTAAAATAAATCTCATATGCAATGATGATTATTTTTCCAAAAGTCCCATTAAGAAGCTACTTACCTCGCGTGATCACCACACTTATCTCCATAAACTAAAAGGATCCCCTAAAATTCAAACCAAAGACTCTAAAGCCTAAGTTGACCATCCTAAGACACAGATCCATTCCCAATTGGGAATCAAACAATCATACAAGAAATCTCTAGGATCATAATGCTACCACGATCTTTAATGCCCCATTGCAAGCAATGTGCATTAACTACAATAAATACAGAACGCATCACTGAAAATCAGGAATATCAAACAGAGATAGCAAGACTTATACATTTCTTTCGGTTACCAAACGATAGAACCAAGCCACAATAAAAATCAACCAAGTAGTACACACATCAAGGAATACTCATATGAAATTTCAACTCAATTCAATAAATAAAAGCTTGGGACAAATTCTGCAAAAATATCTATTTTCAGATTAAAATGGAAGCAGGTCAGCCCTTTGTAAAATTCGTTTGACCCACTTAGAGTCATCCGATTAGCCTGAAAATTTATAAGGATGTACTTCTATATGTGTATAAGGTACCACAGAAATTTCAGCTCAAAAAGAGTTCTACAAAATTTATTAAAAATCCCGCAATGTGGCTGACTCAAATCTGACAGATTTGGAGTTAAGAAAGGGAAATGACAACTTGGTTCAAGGAAACACAATTCAAATTAAAGCCATGGATATTAACTTCCTAAAAAATAGGAACTTCAGCCCTTATAGAAAAATCCTCTTTTAAGTTTTGGTTTAGAAACATCACCCAAGAAATTTCCCATTACATTAGTCAATACCCATAACATTCAAATCAATAAACTCTTTAAAATTCCATAATCCATCTTTCCCACACCCTCTTCAAGCCAAATATTAATAAATCGCAAAACAAATAACAAGAAGAAGATGTGTATTTTCGGACTCCAAGGCAAACTACAAAATTAGACCCACTTAAGTCTCAAATGACCCCAAAATCTTCATAAAACAATCATCCAATCCCAAACCCATGACATCAAGAACAACTCTCAAACAAGCCTTGTATAGATATCTCAAGAAACTAGAGAATGGATCAAAGATTTCACCTTAGATTTATGCAAATATGGCCGGCAAGAGAGAGAGAAAAGGCTTGGCCAGTGAGTTGTGGGAGACTGCTGATCTGGTGATGTGTTTCGGTGATGGTGGTGGTGGTGTGTGTGTGTGTGTAGAAGAGTGATAGTGAGAGTTAGGGGGAGAGAGAGACGGGTGAGAAGGAAAGAGTGGGGGGTTTTAAATAAGGAGTGTGTGGTGGGGGATGGTTTATAGCAAAATATCTAGTAAGGAAATTTACAAAAATACCCTCAACTTAACAATTAAATTCCGGGGTGTTACAAGGGCTGAGTGTTAATTATTTTGCAAATTTGGAAGCAGAGTGTCATTTCTCGAAATTAGGGTGTAACGAGTCTAATTTCCCCCAAAAAAGGGGATGTTAGTGTAATTTACCCTAAAAATAAATCAATTTAAAAATTATCCTTTGATGAATATCTTGTGCATGAATACTTACCATTTTAAGGTGTTCTAAACCAATAGGAATTATTTATTAATTGATTTTAATTTAATCCTTTAGAGTACCAATCAAATTAATGAACAAGTAATTCTATGCATGTTGTCGACACCGGCGGAAAATTTATTCCCTTTTTATTATTTTCCTAGATATCGACCCCCATTTGGCGAGTGTGTGTGTGATCTCTATCTCTTTTCCGTTTCGAGATATGAGTTGTGTGTGTGTGGGAACTTGTGTACGTGTGTACGTGTGGGCACAAATTAGGAGTCGCCACCAACCATGGGAAATTTAAGGTGTGATTGGGCACCTATGTCTAATAGATTTTATCTTATTTAGACATCTAAAACTAAATGGTCTTGAACCAGAGATAGGTTCGGGGGTTTGCTTATGCGTGGGGAAGGTGTTAGGCACCCCACGACATCCGTTTAAGAAAACGGTTACCTCCTTTCTAGTGTTTCCTTTATTTGCTAAGCCTAGGTTTGTTGGTTTTAATTATGTACAAATGTCCCAAATTTGGTCGAGCAATATACCAAGAATGGTAAATGCAATTTAACCTCATTTGGTTTTGATTAGACTCTTTATTTCACCGTCCCTTTATCTTTGTATCTTTTAAATTTCCGGGCATTTCGGTGGTAGGATATACTTGAAATCCTAACACCTAGTGCCGACACAAACAATTAATGTTTTTGGTGCCATATTCGGGATCTCTTTACCTTTGATTTCCAAGAGTAAAGCAGTCCGTCAAATGGCGGGGTTTTGGATGATTAATTCACACTTTGGGGAATTTTAGACCATGGTCCTATGGGAGTTAGAACGCGTAGAATCCTTTACACGAAAGCACGTACCAGCCACACCCCCGTGTAAAGGACTCATACCATGGTGTCCAAAAGCCAGGGCGAGCCGTAGCCCTTGGATTGCACCAATTTCGTTTCTAACGCCCACATTACCATGTTTACTCTTTTTAAAGTTTTCATGGCAAAGTGTATTTTAATCACATTTTATATCGAAGCAATAAACACTCAAACAAGTAATCACGGCATGTTCGCAGCACATAAATTACAAGAACGAGTACGAAGGCGAATAAAATGTTCAAACAAGTAATCACGGCATGTTCGCAGCACATAAATCACAAGAATGAACATGGCATCAAAATGGCAAAACATTCAAACAAATAATCACGGCATGTTCGCAGCACATAAATCACAAGAATGAATGAGTATGGAACGATCACGGCATGTTTGCAGCACATAAATCATAAGAAGTTCAAATGAGTAATCATGGCATGTTCGCAGCGCATAAATTACTAAAATGACAAGTATGGGATGATCATGGCATGTTAGCAGCATATCAATGAATGCAACACTTAATCGAAATGTATTTCATGAGAACTTTTAGGGAAAGGGTCAAGACCTCGTGGGGTCGGGATTCGATGCTATTGAAAGGCTTACTCGAATCTCGATACCACCATAGGATTTACATGAATAAAACAAAGCAATCTAAAAAGAGGGTTTCAAGGCCTTTTCGGGCTTATACGAAGGGTTAGTGCTATTGAAAGACTTACCTAAACCTTCGATGCCAAATAGGACTTACATGATGAAAATCATTTAAAAAAAGGGGTTTCGATGCCTTTTCGGGCTTACACGAAGGGTTGGTGCTATTGAAAGACTTATCCAAACCTCCGATGCCAAATAAGACTTATATGATGAAAATCATTTTTGAAAATATACTGGCAATGTGCAGGTCCAACACCTCATGAATCTACATGGGGTTTGGTGCTATTGAAAGACTTATCCAAACCTCCACTACCGTTCGGTATTTTCATGCCCAAATCAAAAATGGAAAAATGGACAATAACGAAAATAACGGGGTTTAAAATAAAGGATTTTTGTGGGTCCAATACCCTATGGAATTACGTAATGGCTAATGCGTCTTTGAGGTCTTATATAAACCATCGCGACCAATCGGGATTATCACGCCCGAATCACAAAGGAATAAGGGAGAGAAAAAGGCAATATTCACAATATAATATTCACATCATAAATAAAGCGGTAAATGACGGTATTTAGACATGGGGATGTGTTTTTTGGGTCAAATACCTCATGGGCTAACATGGTTGTTACGGCCTCATAGAGGGCTTACACACTCCGCCAAAGCTACTCAATATTTGCCATACTAAAACACGGGGGAAGGGGATAATAACAACGCAATATATCTACAAGTACGTAATAAATGTAAATAAAGCGATAAATGAGTTTAAAACAGAGATTTTTCAAAGGGTCCAATGCCTATGGAATTACATGGTGGTTAAAGCCTCATTGAGGTCTTACATAGTCCACCACGACCAATCGGGATTATCACGCCCAAATCACAAAGGGGAACAATGGGGGATATTCACAATATAATATTTACAACGTAAATAAAGCAATAAATGACATTATTTAGACATGGGAGGTGTATTTTTCGGGTCAAATACCTCGTAGACTAACATGGTTGTTACGGCCTCATAGAGGTCTTACGCACTCCGCCAAAGCTACTCAATACTTGCCATACTAAAACACACGGGGAGGGGGAAATCACAATAATATATCCACAATAACGTAGTAAATGTAAATAAAGCAATAAATAACATTATTTAGATATGGGAGGTGTATTTTTCGGGTCAAATACCTCGTAGGCTAACATGGTTGTTACGGCCTCATAGAGGTCTTACGCACTCCGCCAAAGCTACTCAATATTTGCCGTACTAAAACGCACGGGGAGGGGAGAATCACAATAATATATCCACAATAACGTATTAAAAGTAAATAAAGTAATAAATATCTCAGATCTACAAATAAAAGCAATAAATAACTCAAAACATGTAAGCAAAGTAATAAATAAGACAATAGATGGACTAAAAGAACATAAATGAACTAAAATGAACTAAAAAGTATAAATAGAACATAAATAAACTAGTAAACATAAACTAAAGTGGATCCTTGTAAATCCCTTCCCATTTTAGGGATCATCACTTAGTCACTTCCACTAAAGAAAGAAAAAAAAGAAGAGAGGAGAAAGGAGAGAGAAAGAGCTTAGAGAGAGAGAATACCTAGAGAGGAGTCTCTCACACTAAAACTACCCAAAAACCCCTCCTAAAACCCCCTAAACCTCTATTTTTTGCCTACTCTATGCTCTAGAAGGCCTAATGCCCGAGCAAAAATCGTCTGCTGAAGTGAGGGGGGGAGGCTTCTTTCATAGAACAACATGCACACCTCGCGCGGGTCCATCACGTGCCGCATGGGATGGTCCTGCGCGAGTGCCACATGGCGTTCTTATCTTCCACGCCAGCCCCTCTTCGAATCCTCCTCGGTTTTCGTGTGCGTACCCTTTTCTGACCCGATTTTCGAGGACAGTTTTGGAGGTCTTCTGGAACTCAAAATAGGTCATGCAGTATATCGTCAGAAAGCTCTCGACGTCTACTTTCCAACGGTATAAAGTTTACATGAATCAGAGTTCAGAAGGGGGAGTTATGGCTTCCGGAAGTCGGGGTGCCGGAGCTGTTTTTGTGTGTTTTTCCGGCGAAGATTCCGGTCAAACGGGGGATGCCAACAGCGAAACGAGAGTTCCACGTCGTAGCTGGAGTCGTCATCTTTCCAACGCACCCGGGCCCACGCGTCAACTCGCAGTGAGTCGGAAAGACTCTGTGCCCGAAGGCGGCTGTCCGGGAGAAAAAACGCATTTTACTCCCAGCGCGTTTTTTCTTAAATCTTGTCCCAGTTCGCACGCATAATTGACCTAGCTCCCGATGTCGGATTTCGACAAACTTGGTATCGTTGGAAAGCTTGCGCTACCCTCTCTTGCAAGGTCTCGGAGTTGTGGGAAACCGAGCTAGGGGCGAAGAGATATGGTCCGGTGAACAGAGGTCGCCGGAGTGTTTTTGGCCTTTCGGAGGGCATTTTTCCGATGAGGATTCCGGCTAGACCGGGGAAAAGCTTGACGATCCGAGAGTTCCACATCGTGCATGAGTGTGTCTTCTTTCCAATTGCCAAGGCTCGCAGATCAACTTGTTGCGAGCCAGGAAGACTCTGCGCGCAAGCGCGGCAATGTCGGCGGAAAAGTTATGAAAATTTCAGCACAGCCTTATTTCGTCGACCCGTTTTCGTGCGCGTGGTAGACGTAGCTCCCAATGTCGAATTTCGGAGATCTTGGTGTCGCCGGAAAGCTCATGCTACCTATTTTCTAAAGGTACGGGCCTTGCACAGAGGCGAACTTGGGTCCGCAAGATATGATCTTGCGAACGGAGGCCGTTGGAATGTTCCTTATTTCACGGGGTCGTTTTCCGATCGATATTTCAGCTTGACCGGAAGAGCTCTTGACGATCCGAAAGTTGTATATTGTAGCTGAAGCAACCCTCTTGCTTAAGGGTCTCAGCTCGCGGACCAGGTTGTTGCGAGTCGAAGAGAATCTACGTGCAAACGTTGCCTCTCAAACATGTTGTTTTGTCAACAACACTTAGCAAAATTTGGCTAAGTGTTGGACCGTTTTTTCACGGTTTTGCCCATAACTCTCTCGTTTCTCGTCCTTTTTTTACCCGTAAAGTATCGAATCGAAGCTCTCAACGTGCTCCACGCATTGGTTAGGGGGTGGTCAGTTCGATTCAACTTTCGGTCCAGTCAACGGTTCGGTCAAACTTGGTCAACCTTAGTCAAACTTGGTCAAATTCGGTCAAAGCTCTCCGAACTCTGGGAAATGTGTCCCAGGTTGCGTTTCGAGGGTTTTCAGACATAGCGGGCCCCAGTCGGGTCAGAAATGGCTTGGTCAAACCTTGGTCAAACCTCGGTCAACCTTGGTCAAACTAGGTCAACCTTGGGAGAACTCGGTCAGATTTTGGGAAACACGCCCCAAACCCCATTTTGAGGTTGTTTGATCTGGCGAGCCTTTGTCGGATCAGGCCGGCTTGGTTCGGGTTGCCTCGTTTTGCGCGTTGACACCCGAGAAAATCCCGGGGGTAAAAATGGGGTTATGACAGTTGCCCCTTCTTTGTTTGGCGTTTCTTGGCACAAGGAACGTCGGACAAAGAATAAATGACTCGATTTTTGCCCGCTCGGATTTTCTCGGTTTCCTTACGGCAGTCGCATAGTTCATCTCGGTTTGCGTGCCAGTCCTTTCGGGGTTCAAACGGACATTCCAGGGCTTGGAGGAGATCGGACGAGATGCAGAAAGACGATTCGAGGTTCGAAATGGCAGATTGGCGCATGTCTGGGAACTCGCGTGTGACCATCACGCGCGGCGCGTGATGGACCCGCGCAAGGTCCCACTACTTTATGCGCCGCGCGACCTTTCCCTTTCATTTTGTCGTTTTCTTTCCCTTTTCGCTCTTTGGACCCCACTTCGCCCTCTTTCACTCTTTTACTCATATCTTGCTATCCGGGACTCCGATTGACGAACCGTTTTCGCCTACGCGCTCTACGAGTAAGCACCTTCCCATCCCTACCATTTATTTCAGTTTTAAACGGTCAGAATGTGCTGATTTGCTTATTCTCTTCTTTATGTCTTTTGGTCTTTTTCTTATGATCCAGGACTCCGATTAACGATCATTTTTCGCCTACGCGTCCTACAGGTAAGCACCTTTCCATCCCTGCCCTTCTTTTCAGTTTTGAATGGTTGGATTGGTTGCTTCCTTTTTTATGTCCCATGCTTTTGCTTTGTGCGCTTCTGCTTTTATTTCTTTTGATGCCATTGTATGTTTGGAATACATCACACACTTAGCAGCCATGTTTGTGCAAAAACAAATGCATTTATGTATTGAAATATGCGCATGTACAAATGAACCTTTGTAGGCACACATGCGCACATACATGTGCTTGGAAACGCAAGAGGTGAAAGATATGAATTTTTGGTAACGTGACATTCATTGAAATGCTGCGTATTTTTTTGGGGCACTACGTTGCGCATTTTTTGTGAGGCCAGTATTTTGAAAATTAAGGGCTAAGTTCGGGATTTACACAAACTTAGGAAACGTGTTTTTTTCTTTTAGTTGGAGACTTGAAATTTGTTCGAGTCTCAAATCTGGTGGTTCGACGGTTTGGCATTTTGAATCCCAACACGTCGAGGAGGTTAATTTGAGACTTCGAATTTGTTTAAGTCTCAAATTGGGTGGTTCAACAGTTTGGCATTTGAATCCAAACATGTTGAGGGGTGATTTGACTTGGGGACTACCCAAGCTTCAAATCGAGTTGTCCAATGGTTTGGAACCCTGAATCCAAACACGTTGAGGGGTAATTTGACTTGGGGACTACCCAAGCTTCAAATCGAGTTGTCCGACGGTTTGGAACCCTGAATCCAAACACGTCGGGGGATGATTTGGCTTGGGGACTACCCAAGTGTCAAATTGAGTGGTCCAACGGTTTGGAACCCTGAATCCAAACACGTCGGGGGATGATTTGGCTTGGGGACTACCCAAGTGTCAAATCTAGTGGTCCAACGGTTTGGAACCCTGAATCCAAACACGTCGGGGGATGATTTGGCTTGGGGACTACCCAAGTCTCAAATCTAGTGATCCAACGGTTTGGAACCCTGAATCCAAACACGTCGGGGGATGATTGGGCTTGAGGACTACCCAAGTCTCAAATCAAGTGGTCCAACGGTTTGGAACCCTGAATCCAAACACGTCGGGGGATGATTTGGCTTGGGGACTACCCAAGTCTCAAATCGAGTGGTCCAACGGTTTGGAACCTTGAATCCAAACACGTTGGGGTATAATTTGGCCTGGGGACTACCCAAGTCTCAAATCGAGTGGTCCAACGGTTTGGAACCCTGAATCCAAACACGTTGGGGTGTAATCTGTGATTCGACATTTCGTCAAGTCGCAACTTTGATGGCTAGACCCAGTTTGGAAATTCATCCAAACGGTCGGGGAAAAATAGTTTGTTTGACTGTTATTGTTGTTCTCTTTTTTTTGTATGATTTCGATCATTGTATGCTTCCTATATTTTGAGAATGAGATGTACCTGATTTTTCTGACTCTTGGATTGTTTGTCGTTCTCTTTTGCAGATGTCTGATCGAGGTAGTGGCAGCGGGGGCCATCGCCGGTCTGACCGCCTGGCGAAGGGTAAGGCTGTGGTTTACGCTCCCGAGAGTTCTCCTGATACAGATGACGAGTATGACGCCATGCAAGACATTCGTACTCGTGCTGATGCTTCTATTGCCAGGAACCTGCAGGCGGAGCTTGATGCTGAGGCTGCCGGTCTTGCTTCTGGTGCGACCCAGTCTTTTTCTCGGCCTGGTGTTATCATAGGTCGTAGTGCTAGGTCTTCTAAGGCGACTCAACCTTCTTCACGGCCTGGCACTACCATTGGCCGTAGTGATGTCCCTTCTGGTGCACCTCGCCGTCCCACCACCAGGTCGACGGGTGCTCCCCCCATTAGACTGAAGAGGCAGAAAGCTGAGGGGATTCCTGATTCTGCGGGTGCCATTCCTGAGGATTTTGTCGCACCGGGATTCAGATATCCTCCCCAGGGCGGTATCCGGCCACGTTATCCTTGTCGACACCGGCGGAAAAATTTACTAAATCTATCTTTTTATTTTATATTTTTCCTAGATACCGACCCCCATTTGGCGAGTGTTGTGTGTGATCTCTATCTCTTCTCTGTTTCGAGATATGAGATGTGTGTGTGGGGGAACCTGTGTACGTGTGTGCGTGTGAGCACAAATTTGGAGTCGCCACCAACCATGGGAAATTTTAAGGTGTGATTGGGCACCTATGTCTAATAGATTTTATCTTATTTAGACATCTATAACAAAAATGGTCTTGAACTAGAGATAGGTTCGGGGTTTGCTTATGCGTGGGGAAGGTGTTAGGCACCCCACGACATCCGTTTAAGAAAACGGTTACCTCCTTTCTAGTGTTCCCTTTATTTGCTAAGCCTAAGTTGTTGGTTTTAATTATGTACAAATGTCCCGATTTCCGTCATACGATATACCAAGAATGGCAAACGTATTGTGACTTCGTTCGGTTTTTATTAGACTCTTTATTTCACCATTCCTTATCTTCGTATTTTTTAAGTTTCCAGGCATTTCGGTGGTAGGATGTACTTGAAATCCTAACACCTAGTGCCGGGACAAACAATTAATGTTTTTGGTGCCATATTTGGGATCTCTTTACCCTTGATTTCCAAGGATAAAGCGGTCCGTCAAATGGCGGGGTTTTAGATGATTAATTCACACTTTGGGGAATTTTAGACCATGATCTTATGGGAGTTAGAACGCGTAGAATCCCTTACACGAAAGCACATACCAGCCACGCCCCCGTGTAAAGGACTCATACCATGGTGTCCAAAAGCCAAGGCGAGCCGTAGCCTTTGGATTGCACCAATTTCGTTTCTAACGCCCACATTACCATGTTTACTCTTTTTAAAGTTTTTTCATGGCAAAGTGTGTTTTAATCACATTTTTATATCAAAGCGATAAACAATCAAGCAAGTAATCATAGCATATTCACGGCACACAAATTACAAGAAAGAGTTATGAAAACAAGTAAAATGTTCAAACGAGTAATCATGGCATGTTCGCAGCACATAAATCACAAGTATGATAGAATATGGGATGATCATGACATGTTAGTAACACATCAATCATAAATATAAAATGACATAAATACGACACTCAATTGGAATGTAATTTACGAGAATTTTTAGGGAAAGGGTCAAGACCTCGTGGGGGCGGGATTCGATGCTATTTGAAAGACTTATTTGAATCTCGACACCACCTTAGGATTTACATGAATAAAACAAGACAATTTTAGAAGAGAATTCAATGCCTCTCGGGCTTAACACGAGGGTTTAGTACTATTTGAAAGATTTACCTAAACCCACGAAGCCGAATAGGGCTTAAATGAATGAAAATCATTTTTGAAAAGGGGTTTGAATGCCTCTCGGGCTTACACGGGGGTTTAGTACTATTTGAAAGATTTACCTAAATCCGCGAAGCCGAATAGGACTTAAATGAGAAAAATCGTTTTGAAAATGGGGTTTCAATGCCTTTCGGGCTTACACGGGGGTTTAGTACTATTTGAAAGATTTACCTAAACCCGCGAGGCCGAATAGGACTTAAATGAGAAAAATCGTTTTGAAAGTGCATTGGGAATCTTGGGGGTCCAACGCCTCATGGATTTACATGGAGGTTTTAGTACCATTTGAAAGATTTACCTAAAACCACCAATACCGTTCGGTATTTTCATGCCCAAATCAAAAATGGAAGAAAATGGACAATGACGAAAATAACGGGGTTTAAAATAAAGGATTTTTGCGGGTCCACTACCCTATGGAATTACGTGATGGTTAATGCCTCATTGAGGTCTTACGTAGTCCACCACGACCAATCGGGATTATCACGCCCATTTTTACGGGGAACGGGGATAATAATAACGCAATATATTTACAAGTGCGTAAAAGTAAATAAAGCGATAAATGAACTCAAAACCAAGATTTTTCAAGAGGGTCCATTGCCTATGGAATTACATGGTGGTTAAAGCCTCATTGAGGTCTTACATAGTCAACCACGACCAATCGGGATTATCACGCCCAAATCACAAGGGGAAAAATGGGGGATATTCACAATATAATATTTACAACGTAGTAAATGTAAATAAAGCGATAAATGACATTATTTAGACATGGGAAGTGTATTTTTCGGGTCAAATACCTCGTAGACTAACATGGTTGTTACGGCCT
>BKZX01029864.1:48572-59359 GCA_014362285.1 Fagus crenata | reverse complement strand
TTCTGTGGGTTTGCCGTGGATTATGGTTGTTTTGGGTGGTGGGTGGTTATTTTGGGTTGTGGGTTTGGTGTTGCGGGTTGATTTGCTGGTGGATTTGTGATTTTCTGTGGGTTTGCCGTGGATTGTGAATGTTTTGGGTGCTGGGTGGTTATTTTGGGTTGTGGGTTTAGTGTTGCGGGTTGATTTGCTGGTGGGTATGGAGGATGTGGGGAGTTTGTGGTGGCCGGGGGTGGAAGGTGGATTGTTGATTTAGTTGAACAAATATATATATATATATTTTTTATTACTCAGGACTAAAAAAAAAAAAAAAATTACAATAGAAAATATATGCAAACAAAATTTTGATACTAAAATATTGTTCTTGAACGCAATTTCATAAAACACCTAAATATGATACGGTTTCATAAGTTGTTTATTAAATTGTTATATGGTTCTAATATTATTTTAAGTTTTTATTGGTTTGTGAATTATTAATTTAATTATTTTGCAAGAAAAAAATTTCATTTTTAATATAGCCTGAACAAATCTATTATTTTAGTTGTTTATCAAATTGTTATATGGTTTTAATATTATTTTAAGTTCTTCTGTAGATTATTAATTTAAATATTTTTTGAAAGAATTTTTTTTTCATTTTTAAAGTTAGTATTTCAAGAAATTAATTGAAAACAAATCTAAAAGTTCCAACGAACCTATCATGTGGCTAAATCGGATCATTGGATTGCAAGATCAAGCCGAATCAAGATTTTAACATTTAATATTCATCTTCTTGATTAAGGTTAATTAATCACATGATTATGACTAATTAATTATGATTAGTTTGTCAAATAATTAATTACGTGTCATAATTCCATTTGTTTAAAACTTAAAACAATAGTATATATTCATGTACAGAATAATTCTATTAGATAATTAAGATATTTTGAATAAATTATTGTTCGTCTTTTAATTTAAGATAATTAATTATTATTTAAAATGCATAAATATCTTCTGGTATATCAATTGACTTAAAAAATGCTTCCAAAAAAAAAAAAAAAAAATCAAGTCCTAATTTGTATTTAATACCTCCCCACTTAACTTTCAACCTTAGATCAATGGTTCTATTTCTATATATGCTTTGTCCAAATGTAATTCTCATTTTTTAGAATATATTTATTAAAAAATATATAAATTTTTTCACAAATAGGCTTCTATAATGTGGCTTGCTAATTAATAAGATAGTTTGCTCTATATGAAATTCTATTACAAATAAATAAGTTTAAAATATTGTTTTCAATTAAAATTATATTACCATATGTTTGTTGAATTTTAAAAAAATCTTTCACTATATTTTTAATTATTTAATCATTTACTATAAACTTTGGATTTGGTTAAAAAAAAAAAAAAAATTAGGGCACAGTTGATAAACGTTAGAACCTAATGATTCATGTACATCATAAACTCCCTCTGGATCAAGTAGTACTTACAACGAACAACTCAATTTCATATGTTGACCATTTGCATTATGCTTTGTAGAGTTTCTCACTGAAAAAATGCCACTGGCTTGCCTTCTTGGGATAATACAGCTCCAATCCCGACGACTGAGGTGTCACACTCTACTTGAAAAAGCTACTCAAAGTTAGGAACAGCTAGAACCATGGTGCCATGGTGGTGCTTAGCTTCTCCTTGATTAATGTAGAACTTTGTTATACTACTTCTCCCCATAAAAACTTACCATTCTTCAAGAACTCAAATGGGACCACTATACTATTGCAATTCCAAACAAACTTTAACAAGTATACTGAAGTTACCTAGTTTACTATGTATATACATGTTTCTTATTATTTCAAGTACCGTTGCTCTTGAAAGTTCACAACCATCCCTAATTTTTCTATTTATTTTTTAAATCTTCTATATTTAGTTTTTTCAATTAAAATTTCCTTACTATAGACACTATTTGCTTTTGTTTTTGTTGAAAATTATGAATTTTATGAAGAATTAGACAACTTAATTAAAAAATATGGATAATTTGCCAACCTCACACATATCAAAACCCCATCATCTCTCTAATAGCAAAAATGACATTGATAACCTTGCCGTCTTACTGCACACTATCACTGACTCTTATACTATTTGTTTAAGGAGGTAATAATGTGTGAAAACTCCAATTGAGACGTTAATATAACATATAAGAACAATACATAATTTAAAATCTTAAGCCTATGACGATGGCTTAATAATATAGTTTATTAGTCGGTAACCCATGTGACACACGAGAAAGTTTAATAATATGACTTTTATTTTTTGTCTAAATATGAAAGTTGATAATTATTAGTGTTCCCTCCAAACTACTCAATTTTATTCTATTCAAAACAAGGAAATAATCTCTCAATTCTCTTATATTTAATTATACTCTCAAACAAGAGAATAAAAATAAGTATCTTATCATATTTTCCCTTCTTTTTTTTTTTTAAATCCCACCTTTTATCATTCATACAGAAATTGAGTGGCTTACACATTGAGATTTGGTCACAAGTTTCAATTTTCAGTTTTTATTTTTTTATAAATCCCACTTTTTATCATTCATACATAGATTAAGTGATTTATACACTGAGATCTGGTCACAAGTCTCAATCTCTGGCTATATAAGTTTTTAATGATAACCTTAGAAAAAAAATTTAAAGCTTCCATTGGACTAAATGTACAATTTTTTATTAAATAAAATTCTTTTATATTGTTGAAATTTATTTAATACTTGCAGTCTCTACCAAAATAATTTTCTACCTCAATCCTTGTACACAAGAATTCTTAAAAGTATATAATTTAATATATTATAATATAAAAATATTTTCATAGCTTATATAGAGTGGTGCGTAGAAGACTTTATAAAGCAAATAGATATTAAAGGAAAAGAAATAATTAAAAAAACAAATTTACATTGGAAAAAGAGCAAAGTGGCGGGACAACTAATAGTGTGGCGGGCAAACATTTCTTTGTCCCGCCCACTCAAATTTAGGCAAAAAGTAAGTAAAAAAAAAAAAAAGCGAAAACAAATTAAACTCAAAAGAGAGAGACAGAGAGAGTGGAGACAAAGTACACAGAAAACCATAATCCAGTCAAACACCGAGCCTATGCCATTTTTATCCTCCAAAACCCACAGATCTCCCTTCCAAAACACACCCTCACACAGACCCAGCATCAAACATTTTGCCTACAAGAAAGCTACATTGCAAACCGCTAATCCCACCTAAACCATTCTCTCCATAGATACAATTACCAAACCCAACTTCCGAAATAAACCCAAGTCAGAGAAACCCACACCCAAGTACCCATTTACTCTATGTGTCAAATTCTTCATTATTTGGTCTCAGTTGTCTATTTGCTATTCAGATTATTCAGATTCAAGGTAAGTTCTCTCTCTCTCAATTTCTTATACTCTCTCAATTTATGTTTCCATACCCATCTCTTTTTTTTTTAGTCACAGCCACAGATCGTACCTAGAATCTTCCCTCACAGACTCGCAGGCTGTAGCTCTCGGAGTCACCGGCGTCGTCCCTTCGCTGCCTTGCTGGCCGCAGCTCGCCGTTCCTGGCATCATCCTCACTGCTTGCTGCCGCTGCCTACCTCTGCCTTTACCGATCTGGACTTATCTCACTAGTTACTGCTGGTACTTTTTTGTTCTCTCTTTTGGACGTTTTGGTTACTTTATTTTAAGTCATATTTACAAAGGAAAATAAAATTGTTATAAAGATGGAACCACAGTTTTATTTTCCAAATTCTCAGCCTTGTTTAGTCCTGTAATAGCCCCCTCTATATAAAGCATTCCTTCATTCTGTCCATGGATGAACTTTTATGCTGATTACTGATCCCAATCATAGCTGAGCCTGACCATGCTGTCCTAGACTATTCAAGCTCCAAATTGTTGTCTAACCACCCAAAATTAGCCTTGTCTTTTGTAATTGTTAATGCTCTATTTATTAATGAAAAATTTGTGCTTAAATCAGATAAATAAATTTGTCCGAGGCATGTCTATTTTTCCCGGAAAATTTATCTTGAAAGAGAAAGTTGCTTTTCATATCCCAGGTGGCAGTCCAAATTCTCTGTTGGCTTAGGACTAGATTAACTCCAACTTTATCAATGATGCAATCTTTTCTTGCTTTTTGTTTTTTACTACTATAGAGAATTGATAAAGAAGTGCACCAACTATCATCTATCCGTTTCAGTAGTTTGATTATTGTAAAGATGAAATGAATGGAAATTGTTACAATCGCTTTTGTTCTGAAACCATCTTGATCATTCATCAATCCAAGTTGCTAATTGTTTAATATGTCATTTGTAGTATTTTATTTTTCTAGAAGATGTGATCAAAGCACCATTTTGCTAACCGTTCACATTTTATGAATCAAACAGAAAACTAGTAAAAATTTACGTGGCCTTAAAGGAAATGTTTCCAAATTTGTTACTGGTAGCAGAGGACAAAGATGCATCTGTGCAATTTGGTGTTATGTGAAGTTGGGGGATTCATTCTCTGAATCTCAAGTTTATTTACACGTTTCATGTATTTGAATTCGAGTCAGCTGATTTTATCTCTCTCTTTAGTCTATTACATTCTAAATTCCTGTGGGAGATGGGCCTGTCTCATTGTGGTGGAAGCTGAAATGCAGTGGCGAGTTCAATGTTAGTACTTGTTATGAGGTATTGAGAGGTTCTGTTGGTGTGCAGTTCCCTGGGAGGAGTATCTGGTGTAGAAAAATCCTCAAAGAAATTGTTTTTTTTGTTTGGTCAGCAACATTGGGTGAGATTTTAATCGTGGATAATCTCATCAAAAGAAATGCCATCCTAGTGGGCTGGTGTTGGGTGTGCAAATGAATTGGAGACTATGGATCAACTTTAGCTTCATTGCTTTATGGCAAAAGATATATGGTCTTTTGTCTGTAATGTTTTTGGGGTCCATTGGGTGATGCCTGAAAATTCTGCTGCTCTATACCTATTGGGTATATTTTGGAAGAATGTCTATTTATTATGTGATCCTATGATATTTGTTGTTTACTGGTTGCAGAGAAAACATATGTATTTAATGTTTGTAAATTAGTTAGATTTGTTATAACCAATACGATGTATTTAATATTTCTATATTTTTCCCTTTGTAACGATTGATTATCTAGCATTCATGTGGATGAAAATTTAAATATTAATTATTCTATATGATATTATTGTATACTATAAAATTGATAGGTTAGAATTCGAATTTTTTTTTTTTTTTTTATAAAAGAAAACATGAAAATAATTTTGTTTTGAATGAGGTTTGGCTTGTATAATGAATTTTTGTACTATAAAATTGATGTCTTGATAATAACTTTTTAAACTTTTTGTACACAAATAGAACATGTGCAATTGCATCAAAAAAAGAAGAAAAAGAGAGAGCCTATAATTCACAAATTGTGGGTTTATATCATTCACAAATTGCATGATGTCAAAACTTATATTTTTCAATTTAAGTAAAATATTGTCCACACTTAAATAAAATTATCCACATTTTTTTGATAGATTCGAATGTTCATACTAATTCTCAGAAAGTGTGGACAATATTATCCACATTTTCTGGGTAGACTCGAATATTCATACTAACACTGTTCACATTTTCTGGGTAGACTCGAATGTTCATTCCAATTCCCAGAAAATGTGGACAATATTGTCCACACTTAAATAAAATTGTCCACATTTTCTGGGTAAACTCAAATGTTTATACCAATTCCCAGAAAATGTGGACAATATTATCCACACTTAAATAAAATTGTCCATATTTTCTGGGTAGACTCGAATATTCATACTAATACTGTTCACATTTTCTGGGTAGACTCGAATGTTCATACTAACACTGTTCATATTTTCTTGGTAAACTCGAATGTTCATACAAATTCCCAAAAAGTGTGGACAATATTGTCCATACTTAAATAAAATTGTCCACATTTTCTGGGTAGACTCGGATATTCATACATTTTCTGGGTAGACTCGAATGTTCAAACTACCACTGTTCATATTTTATGGGTAGACTCAAATGTTCATACCAATTCTCAGAAGGTGTGGACAATATTGTCCACACTTGAATCAAATTGTCCACATTTTTTAGAAATTAGTATGAACATGTTCAAATCTTCTTACTAATTGTTCATATTTCTTAGCATCGATTCAACATGTTCAAATATAATTGTCCATAATTTCTACAGAATGTGTATGTCCAAAAATTTGGAAAATAAAACTGTGGTTCCATCTTTATAACAATTTTATTATTTTCTAATCTCAACAAAAATCACTTTAAAAAAAAAAGAAAAACAAAAAAAACCAAAATTTCATTATTTCTGATCTGAATCAAAATCACTTAAAATTAAATTTCTATTCACAAACACAAAAGAAACTACACTTTCAAAACCTCACGAATACAATGAAAATCAATTTATTCCCAAATACCGTGAAACCCACAACTTCAAACATAAAAATCTCTCTTCGTGGAAACATTCCCAAACTCAAAGAAACCCCAATCTTCAAACATCAAAAGCTTTTTCTGTGAAACCATTCTCGAATCTAAAGAAATCCACTCTTTCAAACATCCACACCCACACCCATAGCCAAACCCATAGCCACGGAGCCACAACAATTCACAGCTAACACAAACCCACATACCACAACCACCACAAATCATAGCTAGTACAAACTCACAACCATAGAGCCACCACAAACCCACGCCGGAAACCCGTACCCACAAACCCAACAGAGCTAATGTACCTTTGTATCTCCATTAAGAAAATAAAATAAAAATTAAAGAGGGGGTGAGAGATTTGGTCTGATGTGATGGAGAGAATGGAAAGAGAGGATATGAGAGAGGTTGTTGCTGTGCATTTTCTGGAGAAGAGAGGCTTGATGTTGCAGTGTGCAGCAGATTGTATTTATGAAGGGTTGAAGACAGCTGTTGTACTTAAAGCTAAGAAAACAAATGAACTGTTTGGCTATGAAACTAACTCAATCCATGGATAAGATATTGTCAAGTTTGGTTTTTTAATTGTGGGACCTAGTGTATTATGTGGCTTCATCTGGAGCTGCCACATCCATTGTGTGAAACACATGATGTGAAAGAAACATTTCCCTAATAATATTAGTCGAACCCTTCAAGTATTTGACGAATCTTCCTCTTCTGATTACGATCTCAAAGCTATTCCCAGTAAAGCTATTCTCGGTAAAGCTTTGTATACCCAACCCCAACCCCAAACCCAAACCAGAAATCAAATCGAATCTCCTTCCTCCAGAGAACATAAGCGTTTAAGACCTTCAACTACCGGGTCAAACCCGGATATTTTCTCATTCTCAGCTTCTTCAATACCGGGTCTTACAATACCTAGCTCCGAGTCAACTCGCCCAATCGTCGTCGTCGACTCACAAGCTGTTGGCGGTTAACTCGGTGTTCGAGTTACACAAGCTGTTGGCTCGTCCAGGAGCGATTGAGAAACTGTTGACGGTGGTGAAGAACAGAATCGAACCACAACAGACCGG
Source organism: Fagus crenata (assembly GCA_014362285.1). Lineage (NCBI taxonomy): Eukaryota > Viridiplantae > Streptophyta > Magnoliopsida > Fagales > Fagaceae > Fagus > Fagus crenata. The sequence goes on along the minus strand of BKZX01029864.1, from coordinate 51,838 downwards.
TTTTCCTGGACCGGTTCACCGAGCCGTTGCATTATTACTCGACCATGTTTGACTCGCTAGAAGGCTCGATGAGCAGCGAAGACAAAGTGATGTCGGAGGTTTACTTAGGGAAACAGATTTGCAACGTGGTGGCTTGAGAAGGAGTGGACCAAGTCGAGAGGCACGATTCGTTCACTCAGTGGAGAAATCGGATGGGATCGGCTGGGTTCATGCCGGTTCACCTCGGCTCAAACGCGTTCAAACAAGCGATTATGTCAGTTGGCTTTGTTTGCAGTTGGGGAAGGGTACATCCGTACATAGTGGAAGAGAACAATGGGTGTCTCTTGCTGGGTTGGCACACTATGCCGTTCATGACAACCTCCGCATGGCAACTCGCCAGCTAGTGGATCAAAAAGGTCAATGTGTATTTCTAAAACGGTGCCAAGGAGCAGAGGGAGCAACACATTTTGGATTTTTTTTTTTTAATTTTATTATATTCAGTTGCGCCCCCTTGAAATACTTTTCTGACTCCGCCATTGTGTGCAGGTATTTTTATTTTTCATAAAAATATATATATATATATATATTGCACGATTATTATCTATTACTATTTTTTAATCTATATATTAGTGTGAATGGATTCATGAGAAAGACAAGGATGAGAAAAAACTAAATAAAACTTAGTTAGCGACTGTTAAATTTTTGAATTAGTTATCCAAAAAATTTGGTGATGACAAGGGTAATGAAAATCGTGAAATAAAAGTGATTTTTGTTTTTTGAGAAAATAAAAGAGTAAGTTTTTAAAATAACTATTTTGTAGTAATTCGGCCAAACAGATAATGATCTACTGAAGTTTCGGGTATTTAATTAGATGTGGGTTTCAAAATTGGAGGGATTGTTTTGGAGACCATAAATGAGTTTGGGAATTCCCATATTTGCCCTTAGTTGTTTTTAGGAAAAAAATTACACACAACCTACTAAATCATTTAATTGTTTATTTACTTGTGCTTGATTATTTTGTGTAGCAATTAAATAGTGTACTCATTTATAATCTATTATTATTAAGAAAATTCATTTCTTTCATATCCACTTTTATACTACACTAAACAAAAAATACGGTAATATATGGAAATTCCTAAATAAATATATACCCTCTTTTTAATGTCCATTTTTATGTGCTCACTAAAATACCTCTATCCAAAGAAAAATCTACATATATTTCATTCTATTCTTAAAAAATATAAATAATGGTGTGGGGGGAAAATATATTTTCAAAGGTCATGAGCGGATTGCTGATACAGAGCAACAGGTCGTATTCATGAGGAGCGGATAATCCGTCTAAATCACAGCATGAATAAAGGGTTAGTGTGAACGGAGCATAACCACTCCATTGCCCAGGAAGAGCATTTAATGGGGTAGTTGGGGCATTAATTGCCTCATCAGGAAAGGCAAGCCTCGAGCCACTCACCACGCGACAAGCAAGCTAGTGCCATTAATTCTCAAGAGAGAATCTGTCGACTGAAATGAAATAAACATCATATCATCAAAACGTCACATCAGTGGGAAAACCGAAAATGCGCTTTACAACTAGATCCTATTAGAAGGAAAAGCCTTTACAGAATCCTTGTTGTTAGAATATAAGCCCAATGGGTTTTAGGCCCAATACACTATCTTGTATAGAACTCTTATTACTTGTGCATTACTCTTACCTCTGCCTATATAAAGGCTCTCTCTTGTACTGTATCATTCACATAATACAAAACACAGACTTTCAGTCTTTTACATGGTATCAGAGCTAAGGCTCTAATTTGTGCAGTTCTAAGTCCTTCCAGGCGTTATTCCACTGCCTCAACTATCTCCGGCACCTCCCCCTCCCCCGTTCGAAATCTGGTCGTCGTGCTGCCAAGAAGCTGATTCATCACCAAAAGGACCCACTGTCACCCTCGGATCTGACGTTACCAGACTCCGATCATTACACTGCCAGTACCGTTGGAAAGATCTTGGGACGCTTGACTCAACGGCACAAGAAACGGCAGATTCCGACACCGGACGCGCCCTCACGCGCTGCCTGAAGATCCAGTGCGCATTCACTCTCCTGCACGCACCCCCACGCGCCAGGACTCCTCTCTGCCACATCAGCCCTAGGCACACTACTGCCACGTCAGCCCTAGTTGACTTTGACCACATTGACTGTTGACTTCAGGCGTTGACTTTGACCAGTGTTGACCGTTGACTTTTCTGTTGACCAGCGTTGACTTTTTGCTGACAGTCGTTGACTTTTTGCGTTGACTTTGACCAACAGCGTTGACTTTTTCCATAGTTGACTTTTTGCAACCCAGGTGCTTCCTACCCAGTTTTTCGCGCTGATTTCATTTTTGTGGTCTATTTTTGCAGTTGAGGTTTCGTTATGGCTCAAAATGAAATTTCTAAGCCTATTCAGAGGCGATCAAATCAGAAGAATTTTCATCTTATTTGTACCTTTTGCAAGCATCGCGGTCCCACTATTGATCAATGTAACATGCGTGCCGGCATTCTTCAGCGCTCTGCAGCCTTGACTGCCTCTGAGTCTGTACCATCATCTGATGCTGCATCATTTGATCCTGTCTCATTGACTACACCTACTTACAGCATAGCAGATCTACAAGCCCTCTTCAGTCAGGTTTAAGCTTTGTCTTCCAGTGCATCCAATTCTGCTCTTTCTGTGACACCAGGTATCTCTTCTGAATGGTTCTTAGATTCTGCCTGCTGCAATCACATGACGGACAATCCTCACCTCACAAGTGCCCGCACTCCTCCTATCTTACCTACTATTACCACTACTGATGGCTTCGCCATGACTGTTAGTCATGTCGGCTCCATCTATTCTCCCAACTTATTTATCTCTGATGTCTTTTGTGTTCCTAAATTGCATCTTAATATTTTATCTGTTGGGCAACTAACCGAACTTGGTTTAAACCTGTTCTTTTCTTCTCATGGTTGTTTTGTGCAGGATTCTCGGACGGGGCAGATCATTGGGTCCGCGTGTAAGGTTGGACGGTTGTTTGAGCTTACTTCCCTTTACTTTCCGTCCTCATCAGTCTCCGCCCCTGTTATTGCTGCTTCTACCTCCATCGAGTTGTGGCACTCTCGTCTAGGTCATGTTTCTTTTCCTCGTATTCAAACCTTAGTATCTAGAGGTCTATTAGGTTCAGTTTCTTCCAGTCCATTTGATTACATGCCATGTCAGCTTGGCAAACAACCTGCCTTATCTTTTAATAATAGTGAGTCTATTGCTGCTGCAACGTTTG
>BKZX01029864.1:28881-48562 GCA_014362285.1 Fagus crenata | reverse complement strand
TGCCTTATCTTTTAATAATAGTGAGTCTATTGCTGCTGCAACGTTTGATCTTATTCATTCAGATGTGTGGGGGCCCTCTCCTGTTCCCACAGTGATGGGGTCAAGATATTTTGTTATTTTTGTCGATGATTTTTCTCGTTACACTTGGATTTATTTAATGAAAAATCGTTCTGAAGTTCTCACAATATATCGTGATTTTGCTAAAATGATTCAGACTCAATATTCTAAAGCTATTAAGGTATTTCGCTCTGACAATGCATGAGAATATAGACAAACTGATTTTCTACTATTCTTAAACACTATGGAACTATTTTTCATACCTCTTATGCTGGCACCTCACAACAAAATGGACGAGCTGAACGTAAACTCCGTCACATCCTAGATACTGTTAGGGCTCTCACCAATGCAGCCTCCACTCCTGCCTCATTCTGGGGTGAAGCTGCTCTCACTGCAGTGTACACCATCAATCGATGCCCTTCACCTGTCATTCAAAACACAACACCATATGAACGGTTGTTTGGCACAGCTCCAAACTACAGTCTACTCAAGGTTTTTGGTTGTGTCTGTTTTGTTTTTCTTCAACCACATGAGCGCACTAAACTTCAACCTCGCTCTCAGCTATGTTGTTTTCTTGGCTATGGCCTTAAAGAAAAGGGGTACCGATGTTCTGATCCAGTCACCAAGCGTCTTCAAGTCTCTCGGCATGTGGTATTCTGGGAACATAAGATGTTCTTTTCCTTACCTTTATTTTCTGCAGGTAATTCTGATTCTCAAGTTGATCCTCTACCAAATCTCTTCCCTGAGATTCCTTCCCCTTCTGCTGAGTCAGTTAATCCCATCTCCGACGAGTCTCCCCCTGGTGATCCCTCTTCTGATAAGTCTCCTACAGCCGATCCTACCTTCGACGAGTCTCCTCTCTCTGCCCCTGCTGCGAATCCTGTCAACACTACTGCTCTTGAGCTCCGTCGCTCTCATCGGGTAAGTACTCTTCCCTCTCATCTTCGTGACTTTCACTGCTTTTCTGCCTTTGCCACCTTACATGAACCTCACACATTTCGTGAGGCCTCCTCTGACCCTTTATGGCAGCAAGCTATGAAAGAAGAATTGGATGCATTGTTAAAGACAGGTACTTGGGATCTGGTTGATTTGCCAGCTGGTAAATCTGCTATTGGTTGCAAGTGGGTGTACAAAATCAAGACTCGATCAGATGGTACTGTTGATCGCTACAAGGCTCATCTTGTTGCCAAGGGATTCACTCAAGAATATGGCATTGACTATGAGGAGACATTTGCCCCGGTGGCTCGCCTCTCCTCTGTTCATACACTTATCGCAGTTTCTGCTTCCCGACATTGGCCACTTTTTCAGATGGATGTGAAGAATGCCTTTCTTAATGGAGAACTAACTGAGGAAGTCTACATGCAGCTCCCTCCTGGTGTCTCCCAACCTCCAGGCTTTTCTCACAAAGTGTATCGCTTACGTCGGGCACTATATGGTCTTAAGCAAGCTCCACGAGCTTGGTTTTCCAAGTTCAGCCCCACCATTTCTCAGCATGGTTTTTCAGCTAGTTCATATGATTTGGCTCTGTTCTTCCGACGCTTAGATCATGGTATTACCCTTCTCTTGTTGTATGTAGATGACATGATTATTACTGGTGATGATGTGTAGGGCATCTAGGATCTTAAGCACTTCCTTGGTCAGCATTTTGAGATGAAGGATCTGGGTCCCCTTAGTTATTTTCTTGGTCTTGAAGTCTCTTCATCCTCTGATGGTTACTATCTCACTCAAGCCAAGTACACATCTGATCTTATCTCTCGAGCGGGAATCACGGACAGTAAGATAGTTGACACACCCATCGAATATAACACTCGCCTAAATACTCATGATGGAGAACCACTTCCTGATGCTACCCTCTACAGACAGCTAGTTGGGAGTCTTGTTTACCTCACTGTCACTCGACCAGACATCTCCTATGCCGTTTACATTGTTAGCCAATTCATGGCTGCACCGCGGTCTCTCCATTATGCTACTGTACTCTGGATTCTTCGGTATTTGAAAGGCACCTTGTTTCATGGACTTCACTTCTCATCTCAGTCGTCGCTCACTCTTCAGGCTTATTCTGATGCCGACTGGGCAGGGGATCCTACTGACCGGCGTTCCACTACAAGGTATTGTTTTTTTCTTGGTGACTCCCTTATCTCTTGGCGCAGTAAGAAACAATCTGTTGTTGCTCGTTCTAGTACTGAGGCAGAATATCGAGCACTTGCTGACACCACTGCTGAGCTCCTTTGGTTACGTTGGCTTCTCCAGGACTTAGGCATTGATTGTTCTACTGCAGTTCCAATCCATTGTGACAATCGAAGTGCCATCCAAATTGCCCATAATGACGTCTTCCATGAGCGTATCAAGCATATTGAGATCGACTGTCACTTTATTCGTCATCACTTACTACAGGGTACTTTACAGCTTCGTTCAGTGTCTTCTCAAGACCAGTTAGCTGACATCTTCACCAAACCTATGCCTCCAGGCCGTTTCCGTGATTTTATTTCCAACCTCAAGTTGGTGTCTCTTAACCCAACATGAGTTTGAGGGGGGATGTTAGAATATAAGCCCAATGGGTCTTAGGCCCAATACACTATCTTGTATAGCACTCTTATTACTTGTGCATTACTCTCATCTCTGTCTATATAAAGGCTCTCTCTTGTACTGTATCATTCACATAATACAAAACACAGACTTTCAGTCTTCTACACTTGTAAATAGAGAAAAGGGTTGGTAGAGAAAGGTATGTTGATTCCTCTGATAACGCATTATTCTATACAAGTTCTAAGTGAGTTTACTGACTTGAGTTTCAGAGGATAATCGGCGTAAATCACCATTATCGTAACCAAAAGGCTCTCTTTCTCTTCGTATTGCAATGCCTCTCTATTGACTAGAGTTCACTTCTTCACAACATCTCCTAGATCATTTCTCTGTTTCCCATCATCAATATTTTCTACGCAATACAAATGGCATATAAATAAATTCAAAAACACACATCACAACACATCTTCCCCCATTTCCCCCCACTTTCCACGTTAGCCTCCTCATTTTCCTACAAGTTAGCACACTATCTTTTAAAGATAACTTCTACATTTAAATTATCATTTTTTTTTTTTATCAAAATTCAAAAATTAGATAATTGTATAGAAAAACCATTGAAGCATAATTAACACACACCCACACACGTTTCCATAACATTAGAGAATTAAAAAATAAAATAAAAAATAAAAAAACTGTTTGAAATAATTTGAACTCTCCATAATATCAGAGAATAAAAAATAAAACTAAAATTTTTTTTTTTTGAAATAATTTGAATTCTCTCACACTGACTGTTTAAAATAATTTTAACTCTCCCACTTTAATATGGAAAGGCACCCACATATTAAAAAAAAAAAAAAAAACCACACTCACACGTTGCTTTAATCTTTTATTTCTCTCTCTCTAGCGTTTGCTTGGCTACAGGTCTGATACTAAATCTCAAGTTGTATCATTTTTTATCTTTTATTTTCTCTTCTCTTCAAATCTGTTTCAACATTCTTTTAAAAAATAAAAAAATAAATAGTTTGACTGTACGTGTGTTTTCACTCACTACCTTTTCATTTGTTTTCTCTTTGGTTTGAAATTAGGGAGACATCAAAAGGCATCAAATGCGCATTGCAGAACAAGCATAGAAAGTAATGAGACACCGAATTCTACGTTTTCATTTTAGTCCATATCTTTTTTTTTTTTTTTTTGCTTAATATGTCAACTTCATGCAAACAACGCAAGGAATACAACTAAAATTTCTAAACCAAGCCACTTCTAAAGGGGTTGGAAGATCGTTAGGGAAATACAAAACAGGACTACTAGGCAAAGGGACTAACTTGGCAAGCGTGTGGGCAGCCATATTAACTTCCCTCTTGACCCAACAAAACTTACAAGAAATAAAATTAGCAGCTAAGAGTTTAACATTATCACATAAAACAGAGATGGACCAGTCAAAACAGGCCGAATGGAAACTAATGCATCAATGCAAACCTTGGAGTCACTTTCAATAATTATCTTGGACCAGTCTTCATCTTTGGCGAGTTGAATTGCCCATTGGATAGCAGCAACTTCGGCCATTAGAGGTAAACATAGACCATGAGACTTTGCCCAAGCCTTGATCAAGTGACCCCCATCACTCCTAGCTACAGCAGCAATCAAAGAAGAAGAATGTGAAAACGCTGCGTCAACATTTATCTTTATGAAACCCGAGGGAGAAGGTGACCATAACATCTCCTTGGTGGACACGGGCTTTGCATCAACAAAGAGGGTCAGCCATTGCTTGGTAACTCTGAAATCAAGCGCTTTCAAGGTCACTAAAGGGTACTCTATTTTGTTTTGGTGAACTCGATCATTCCGGTATTTCCAATTGGCTTCTAAAGTGAGAGCAAATTGTACCAAGGACTGGTCAGCAAGCTATTTAGACTTGCGAGGAGCCGAAGGAGGGATAGGGGGGTTGACAACCAACTTAACCACATCAATCTCATCAAACACCAGTACCCAAACCAAAACATTCGAGTATCTCGGCATTTGAAGAATAAATGGGGGACAGATTCAACATCCAAACCATAGAGGGGGCAAGCAGGATTACCTTTAGATAGCCTGGAGAACACATTCAGATTCATAGGAAAAGCGCCACTACCGATTCGCCATACTAAAGTTTTCAGCCTCTCATGCATCTTACACTTCCACAGGGACTTCCAACAAGAATCTAGGTTATCCACCCAGCTATGGCAAAGAGAAGTCTTATACACTGAATTCACTGAAATACTCCTTTGGGGTCAGCAATCCACGAGATCTTATCTGGGACAAGAACTGAAGGTAAAGCAATTTTACAAATGGCTGCCACCGACTCAACACTAAACAGTTCCTCTAGTTTTTAGCCTCTCATGCATCTTACACTTCCACAAGGACTTCCAACAAGAATCTAGGTTATCCACCCAGCTATGGCAAAGAGAAGTCTTATACACTGAATTCACTGAAAATACTCCTTTGGGGTCAGCAATCCACGAGATCTTATCTGGGACAAGAACTAAAGGTAAAGAAATTTTACAAATGGCTGCCACCGACTCAACATTAAACAGTTCCTCTAGTAACTCCAAGTTCCACGAGTTTGAATCCCTGTTAAAAAGTGAAGCCACAAACAACGAGTTCAAAAAAGCCAAATTATTCCTAGGCACAGGAATGAAGTCTTGAATCCAGGGGACCCACGGATCTGTCCATACATCCACACTCTTACCATCCCCGATAGTATAACAAGCTCCTTTGCCGACAATGACTTTCAATCTTTCAATCACTTTCCAAGTGGAAGACGAATTCTTTGGAGGGTCTTTTTTCATCCAATCCTTATGGACTTTGTATTTGCTTCTTAAGGCGTTCATACAGGAGCAATTCTGCCAGAGACCACCAACCAAGTTAACTTAGCTAGCATTGCATCATTCGAATGTTTGGCCCTCCTAAAACCCAAACCTCCAGAACTTCTCGGAATACACAGGTCTGCCTACGCTTTCCAAGTAAGAAATCTACCCGAATTACTACTTGGATTCCACCAGAAATGACGGACAACAGCATCCATCTTATCACAGATAATAACAGGAACATCAGCAGATGAGAAAGTATAAGTTGGTAATGCTAGAGCCACTGATTTTATCAAAGTTGCTCTACCTGCCCATGAGAGAGCCTTGTAACGCCATCCAAGAAGCCTGGACTCAAGCTTCTCTTGGAGGAATTTGTAATCCTTAATTCTGCTTGAGGAGTGGATTAAAGGAGAGCCTAGGTATTTGACATTAGGATGGACTTTCTTCATATTTAGCAGATTTTTCAACTCTCTTCTTTTATCAGGGACCACCAGCTTTAGAAGATAACACCTGACTTTTCACGATTGATTTTTTTCCCCGACCAAGCACAATAAGTGTCTAAACACTCATTTAAGACTTTGACCTCCTTGCAATTAGCCTTGGCAAAAACCATGATATCATCTGCATACATCACATGCGAAAATGCCGACCCCACAACATTCATCTTCACCCCTTTGATAGCTCCTTTCAGAAATTCTATGTCAATGATTCTAGACAAAACCTCTTGGCAAAGAATAAAGAGATACAGCGATAAAGCATTGGACTTGAGCCTGGGTTCAAACAATATCCAAGTGGGCCTCAAGCATTAGACTTGGGCTTAGGTTCAAACAAGAGCAAACAAGGCTTCAAGTGTTGGACCTGGGCCTAGGTTCAAACAAAAGCAATCATGAATGCACGCTTTATCGGGTTGGGCCATCCTAGAGGAAAGATCTAAATGGGCTTTTACATGAGGGTACAGGGTAGGTTAAAAAGGTTCCCCATTACTTGGGCTCAACATACCCACCAATGCATGCGAGGGACATTAAAGGCTCACAGTATGTTTTACCACTATATACTTGCTCGAGAGGGTCGAGAGTACGTATTCATGGGCTGGTAGGTTGGCCAAAGATACCTGCATTCGAGGGGGACCGTGATCCAAGTCTACTACTACCATGACTTCCAGGCTAACAACACACAATACAAGATCACATATGCAATGCATGACATACAAGATGACAATTATCAAAACGAGTAACAAACAATGCAAACAATTTGTGAACTATAGACTAAGGATCCTACTCTAGAGTTTAGCCCTCTAAGTCCCCAGTGGAGTCGCCATTGTGAGAACCACGACCTTTAACCCAATGTAAAGGCTTAAACATGATTCTCAAAATAGTGACTTTTCACTGTTTTCCATCCTAATATTTAGGGAAATTTACAATGGAATCACCACCTAACTTTTATAACAAAAAGCTAAGAAAAAAGTGTTATCTTTAATTGATTGAATAAATAATACAATTGTTTGAAAAAGAAATAAATTACAATATTTTGCCCTAGATACAATCTAAGAAAACAAAATACAAGGCGTTGGTCGTAAATACAATCTTAAAAAGAAAGTAAATAGGATACATAAACTAATCTAAACATTCCCTAAGATTAGGATTCGGGGGCTAGGGGATTGGATGGGAAGGTGTTAGGCACCCATCCAACCTGACTTAGGTCAGTCTCTAAGGATCCATTAATCTAAGTTCACAACCTCAAACAAATCATATTCGCATTTGATTCATGGCATCACAACAGTACATGCAATAAAAAATTAAACAGTGATTAATCATCAAGCATTTAAAATCATTTAAGCATGCATCTCACATGAAAAAAATAATGTAAAGTTGCTGTAATTTTAGTACAACATGTTAGAAAAATCAGATTTGCATCATTCACAAAACAGAAACCGAAAACAATGCAATGTAGTAATTATGCATTAAAAATTAATCAAACAATTGAAGTTAAAACCTAATCATGCATTCTACACAATTAAAGTTGCTGCATTAAATTAAAAAAGAGAAGATTATACCTTTTGGGATGCAACCTCTTGAATGAGTGTCCCGAATTGAATTTGAATGTGATGGGATGCAGTCTCTTGATTGAGAATACCACCGGTCCTGAAAATTGATTCTTAAGAAAAACCGTTAAATTTGGTTGAAAGAGATTAAAAATGGAATTGAAAGGTTGGAAATAGAGATTACAAAAATGGCTTTTGTAATCTCTGGACTTGAATATAAGAACACACTTGTGTTCTTATTCTCAAGTCTAACCCTTTGCAAAAATTCTCTTGAATTTTGCTTAAGATTGGTCTGATTAATTTTTCCCACCTCCTCTTAAAATGAGAATATTTTCTATTTATATGGCAACTATAAAATGAACCTACCCACGTTTTGGAACTCATGGGAGTGCATTAGGGTTTTGGAAATTGGATATACTTCATGAAAATCTTGAAATTCTGACTGATTTTTAGGCTCTGATTATGGGCCCGTTTTGACCCTCTAAATGTTCGAATTTGGAGATGGTCATTTCATGTATATTTGTATCCCATCATGTTATCTTTCCAGCCCAATTTGAATCAACTCAATCGGATAATTGAGTCAAAAGTTATGGTCAAAATACTGATCAGTGTACAGGCTGGAATCCAAATCCGAATTGGGCTTTGGATAATTCCGGGTTTTCCACCTTTGGTCAACTTCTAGTGGATTTAGAAGTCCTTTTTTGGTTGAATTCAAGATTTATTGATTTTAATCAATTTATTAATAATTAATATGATAATTATTGGTCAAAATAATTATCTCATTAGTTAAAAATAAATCAATTTAAGAATTATCCTTTGATAAATATCTTGTGCATGAATACTTACCATTTTAAGGTGTTCTAAACCAATAAGAATTATTTATTAATTGATTTTAATTTAATTCTTTAGAGGACCAATCAAATTAATTAACAAGTAATCCTATGTATGTAAGCTTATGATAAATATTATTTCAACCAATCAAATTTATTTCCTTAATAAAATCTTGGTTTTTGATTCGATTTCCAATCCGGAAAATGCACTCTCATTCTTAATTCAATTTTGATCACTTAAAATATGATTTTAAATTTATGGACCAACTTTGAATTTTCAAACTTGTGAAATTACCATTTTACCCTTTATGCACTAAAGTGTAAAAAAGTAAAATTAATGGTTGCAAAATGGGGTGTTAACACACATTCTTGAGGAAGTTCCAAGTAACTCGATCATATGCTTTTTGAGGATCGAGCTTCAATGCAATAAAACCTCCTTTCACCTTCCGTTTTTTGAAACTATAAAGGATTTCTTAGACGATCAACTGGTTCTCTGCAATCCACCTGCCAGGGATAAAAGCAGATTGGGTTGGTGATACCAAGTTAGGTAATACAACTCTCAACCGGTCAACCAACAATTTAGAAATGATTTTGTAAGAGGTATTACATAAGCCGATAGGCCGATAATGATTAATGGAAGATGGGTTATGAATTTTTGGTATAAGAACCAGAAACGAATTATTTACCTCTGTAACCATCTTACCAGTAATAAAGAAATTCTGTATCGCCTTAATAACTGAATTGCCGACAATATGCCAATATGTCTTGTAGAACAGAGAAGGGAGACCATAAAGACCTGGACTCTTCAAGCTATGCATACCCTTAATCTCAATTGGAGTTGGCATACGACAAAGCAGCTCATTATCAAACTCAGATAAAATGGGGGAGATCAAATTATCTAAATTCATAGGGAAACAAGTGTCTTCCTCCGAAAATAATTGAGTAAAATTCTCCACCACAAATTCCCTAATATCTAAGAAATTAACCAGTGACGTCCCATCTACACCCCTGATAGCATCAATGCTATTATGTCTACGGCGTACCACTGCAGACGTATGAAAATATCTAGTGTTACGATCACCATTTTTCAACCACGTCTCACGCGATTTCCGTCTCCACATCGATTCATTTCTAGATAGCCAACAGTTTAGCTCAGCTTGGAGGTTCACTTCCTTGATACAATTAACTTCTGAAGGGTCCTTACATTTAATCTCTTCGATTTTCCTGGAGATCTCAAAAAATTTCGACTGGTAGTGACCGAAGACCTCTTTATTCCACTTACGAAGTGCCGAAGCAATATGGACTTGCTTTCTACACAACTTTAAACCATCATTCCCAACAAACTCCCTTTTCCAAGCCTTTTCAATAACATCGAAGCATCGCGGATCCTTCGTCCACATGGCCTCAAAACAAAACGGTCTAGGAGTCCTAACATCTGTCGGATTAGTATCGATAAGCAAGGGGCAATGGTCAGAATTAACAGCTCCAAGATGATACACAACAGATTTTAGTCCTTATCTTAAGGGGTCAAATGTAGCAATGTGCACTAAATTGTGAAAGTACCAAACTAGGTTAATTGTAATTTTCCAAACAAAAGGTGTCTTAGTTTTTGGGAAAACATAGACCTGATTGGAAACCAGAAGACAAAGAAATGACTTCAGAAAGTGTTTGGTTTAGTGTTTTCTATTCTGAAATTTTTGAAAATTGTAACTCAAAAACAAAGATTTGGATTTTGAGAACATCTAAAAGATGTATTCGGTTGTTTTAGTTTTTTTCTCTTTGTTCCCGAAACTCATTGAAAACACAGAGGGAATAGTGCCTCATTAATGACAAAAGCATAAATAAAATGGCAAAAAAACATGAATATCCTGTCATTATATTTCAAATGAATCTGACAGCTTCTTCCCCTACGCACAAAAGATACATCGGCGCTTCTTTACTTGCTGACCATTGAATTTTAACCAAGAGCCACCAGTTGCCCTTACACCCTCTATCTTTACCACTAAGAGCATTCTCATCCCGTAATGTAATCACATCATTTAATTATTTTAACTATTACTGTAGCAAAAAATCCCACAAACAGAGCTCTCATCCGGTCTTTTATTTTTGCTAAAAAAAATACAAGTTGCTACAATACTCTGTATTGATACCGAGTACTGTTGATCATGTAAACAAATATTTTATTCACTTTTATTCCTATGCTCTCTCTCTCTCTCTCTCTCTCTCTCTCACAGATGATTTCTTCTCAACAAACAACACCACTTTCATCCTTCCTTCTCTCCGATCATCCTTCGCCATGGCCATAGTCTCCTCCTCCACATCCGCAGAGCCACCATCTCCCTTTTTTTTATTCACCCCCTCTCTCCTTTTGATAAAAAATCAGAAACTCTTTCTCCCCTCTATTTTTGTTCTCTTTCAAAGTCACACTCTCATGAATCAGCAGCACTAATTCATCTTCCCAAGTGAGGCTGGGCTTGCGGTGGGGTTTGAAGGGTAACTGGCGTGGGTATGGTGATTCGGTGCAGGGGTTTTTGGTGTGGGTGTTATGATTGGGTTTGGGGGGTAACCGACATGGGTGTGTGATTCAGTATGGGGGTTTTCGGCGTGGGTGTTGTGATTGGGTTTGGGGGGCTAACTGGCGTGGGTGTAGTGATTTGGTGTAGGTGTGGTTGATTTTGTGTTGCCATGTGTTTGGTGGTTGTTTTGAGTTGCTGGAGTGGGTGTGGTTGATTTGTGTTGCGGTGGGTTTAGTGGTTGTTTTGAGTTGCCGATGTGGGTGTGGTTGATTTGTGTCACGGTGGTTTGGTGGTTGCTGGCGTGGGTGTGGTTGGGACTGTGGAAAAAAAATATGAAAAAAATAGAATTATTTTATAATATTTTAATTGGATGTACTGTAAAATAAAGAGTGGGATAGAGCATCTCCAGCAGCTCTTCATCCGGCTCTCTATCTCCACATGTGGAGAGCCAAAATGAAAAATTAATGCTTCAGCAGCTTTTCAAAGAGCTCTTCAAATTGCCAAAATGCTAAAATATTTTCACAGGAAAATTATATCATACTCCAGGAGTACATTAAATGCATACTCCCTCTTCTCACAGAAGTGGTGGGTCCCATCATGAATTTAATTAACGGGATCCACCACTTCTGTGAGAGGAGGAAGTACGCATTTAATGTGCTACCAAAGTATGAAATTTTTTTTTTTCCTTCTGTACTATGTGCTCTCCCTTTGTTCTCCATAGCTCTCGTCACCTTCTCTGTTCTCCATAGCTCTCCCCTCTCCTGTGTTGATTTTGTGGTGGCGTGGTGGTTGACGATCTCAGCGTGGAAGTGGGTTTGCTCGACGATCTTAACCTGGGTTGATCTCAACCTTCTAGCGTGGGTTTGCGTCGATCTGGGTGTGGGTTGATCTCAGCCTTCCAGCGTGGGTTTGCGCTGGTCTAAGCGTGGGTTTGCTCGCCGATCTCGGCGTGGTGGTTGGGTTTGCTCACCGATCTCAGCCTGAGCGTGGTAGTTTGCGCCGATCTCGGCGTGGGCATGGTGGTGGAGCCGTGGGTGTGATCTCAGAAGAGATGAGGAAAAAAAAAAAAAAAAAAAAAAAGATGCTATGAGGAAAGAGAAAAAAAGTTAAAATAATATAATGAAATTATTATTTTAATAAAAATAGAGAGAGTGTAGAGAGTCTGTTGGAGTAGATTTCAAAAAATAATAGAGAACTCTCCACATGTGGAGATAATGTGGAGATAACATAGAGAGTCTCCTGGAGATGCTCTAAGGTATGTTATAAAAGATGATAGGTAAAGTAAAAAAAAAAAAAAGGTTTTGAAGAGGTAAAGTAGAAAAATAGTGAATAAGCGGATGGGAATGCTCTAACAAGAGATCAAAGTTGACCCCTTGCTTCCTGTCTTCGCACTCATCAATAGATTATTGCTTTGATGACCTCTACAACTTGATTGTGATGTACCCATAGTATGCTCCTTGTGTGCTTCTTAGAATTTATCCAAAAAAAAAAAAAAGAAAAAAATTGTTTGAATTTCTTGATCTCTTTGTTTTCCTTGATTCTTGGTGTATGTATCTCTTGTATACTTCCTTTGTACATGGGTTGTGTCCCTATGTGCTCTTAATGAATGTTTACTTATCAAAAAGAAAAATGTTTCCGGTGTTATTTTTTTTTAAACAATTCTATAGTTACATCTTTCCAAACACATCTGATATTCAAAAAATAGTAGGAAACAGTATTCTATTATAAATAGAACATTTTTTTTAGAACAGTTTTCAGGGAACAATTCCAATAAGATCCATACTTACTACCTTCTGTCCTCAGATAATGGACTTTTGAGGCATACTTTGGAAACGAGTGAACCATCTGAGTCTTTTGATGAAGAAGAGTTTGAAGAAAGCATTTGTCTTTCTTGCGTATTTATTATCAGTTTAATTACATTTGTATTACAACACATCAAAATTTCATTAGTTTTGATAATTCTTTTTCTTGTTGATTAGTGTGTATATTCATGCAAATTCGATTTGTATATGTGAAGGGTGTTCAAGCAGATTTTGCATTCTTCGACCCAAAATCCAATGACTTTCATGGAGTGAAGACATTGCTGCAAACCTACCTTGATAATAAGCAGTGGGACTTGAGTGGTTTCGTTGACTTGATATTGGGGCAGACCACAGTGGGGACTGTTGTTAAAATAGAGGGTGACGGAGACGATGGAGTCTTTTCTCTTTTGACTGCTCTAAACTTGGGAAGATATAAGGTAAGGAACAAATACTTCTAAATCCCAACAATATTTGCTGCCAAATCTTCTCCTGTTTTCAGTGGTATGGCATATGTAGTTCTACAAGCCTGACCCTACTATGAAGTCTCCTAACATAGATTTATCTTCTTGCTATATATTTGCAATTGCCAATCAATAATGTTTGTGCCACATTTAAAACAGTAGGAGTGTGCTGCCATATAATAAGATATGCAGAACAGTTTGGTTTCTATCTGTTGGGGTATTTTTGGATGGGTAACACCAAATTGAATTTGACCCCTATTAAATTTTTCTCACCTGTATCATTGCTCAACTTTATAAAAATTATACTTCATAAGACTTTCTTTATAAAGTCTAATCTTTACTTATAAATTAAAGCCCCAGTGCCCTTAATAGGCTTGGATTTAATACTAGGGTAATTGCAAGTATCTGTCCAAAACTGTTACACAAGCTGCAACGCGTCTACTAAGCAAGCAATCTCTTAATAGTGCTCAAAATTTCGAGTAGCTCCCTGCCGTTCCAATTGCCCTCAAATTAAGAGCAAATCACTGGACATGAGAAGAAGAAAAAGCTGAAGAGAGCTTTGGTTGCATCTTTTGTTGCTGGTTTGGTGGCACATTTGTGCAATAATTTGCGGTTAATTTGAGAGCAATTGGAATGGTAGGGGGGCATTTGGAATTTTGAGCTATCTTAGGGCATTGGTCACTCAGTTTTAAACATTGCAACTTGGGTGATAGTTTTTGGTGAATATTTGTAATTTATCCTTAATATTGTTTAATCCTAAAAATGCTCATTACCTGATTATATGCCCAAGAGAATTTTATTAGGGACAAGGTAGGGAAGGTCGCCCAACTAACACAATGACAACGCGTCTATTTTAATGTATTTGCACATAAATTGGCATTTCATATCAACATTATATGTAAAAGGACAATAAATTTTTTTAAAACAGTTCCAGAACCAAACGTGACTTTGGTCCTTAAGTGCTTTGCTTCAACCCTGATTATCTTTCTTTTGCACCTGACCCAATATGGAATTCATGAGGCAAGTTACTTGATTAGCAGTTCCTTTTGTTAGAATCATGTGTAGTTTGATTGCTGACTGGCTGGTAATTCATCATTTGTAGATAAGCTGACCCTCATAACATCTGCCTGATCAGAAGTCTTGGATTTGTAATTATCATGACCATAAATTGTAAAGTTTAATAGAGCAGACTGTTTATGTTTGTAATTTGCCTTACCAATTGGTCAAGGTGTATAGTTTATTTATACTGATTTACATAAGAGATAAGTACAAAAAGAGATAACCACTGTGGTGGTTTATCACAACAACTTAACAAAGATAATCTCCTATTTTATAGGTAAGTGATCTTTATCTATATCCTCTTGAGCTTTATCTTCTTTAACTGTTTGATTTGGATTCATCTGAGGGATATCCTTAACACTCCCCCTAAAGTCCAACAGTATTGGAAGAACGTTGAGCTTGGAACGAAATAAGACAAACCGAGGAGAAGATAGTGGCTTGGTCAAAAGATCCGCAAGTTGGTCATTGGTGGAGACAAACCTAACCAAGAGAGTTTTGGAGGCCACCATGTCACGAACAAAGTGAAAATCTATCTCAATATGCTTAGTTCGAGCATGGAAAACAAGATTTGCGAAGAGATCAGTGGCGCCAATATTGTCACACCAAAGAACTAGGGAAGATTGAGGTGGTTGACCAAGTTCATGGAGAAGAGAGTGAAGCCATTTAACCTCAGCAGCAACATTAGCTAGAGCTTTGTACTCGGCTTCAGTGCTGGAGCGAGCAATAGTAGCTTGCTTTTTACAACTCCAAGAGATGAGATTTTTGCCTAAGAAAATGCAGTAACTGCCTGTAGAGCGACGATCATCACGGGAACCTGCCCAATCAGCATCAGAAAATGCTTGAATTGAAGGGGAGAAGCTGCGATATATCTGTAGGCCAAAGTGAATGGTGTTCTTCAAATAGCGTAAGAGGCGTTTGACGGATTGCCAGTGGGGAAGCAGGGGCTTTTGCATGAATTGAGATAGTTTGTTTACTGTGAAGGCAATGTCAGGCCGTGTGAAAGCTAAATATTGAAGAGCACCCACTGTGCTTCTGTAGAGAGTGTGATCAGGGAAGGGTTCCCCTTCAAAGGCAGAGAGACTTGTAGTGGATGCCATTGGAGTATGATTGGTTTTGCTTCACTCATTTTTGTGCGAAGAAGTAAATCCATGATGTAGCAATGCTGAGATAGGAGGATGCCGTGAGGATTGGAAATAACCTCAACTCCTAAAAAGAAATTAAGGGTGCCCAGGTCTTTAACAGCAAAATCATAAGTGAGAGAGTGAAGCAAATCATCAATAGCTACGGGTTGAGAGGAGGTAATTATGATATCATCGACATAAATCAAAATGTACATTGTTAGGGACCTGGTTTTGTAGATAAAAAGAGATGAGTCTGAACGAGATCCATGAAATCCCAATTCCAGCAGTTTAGTACTAAGGTGTGAGAACCAAGCCCGTGGGGCTTGCTTCAAGCCATAGAGGGCTCTTTGTAACTCACAAACATGATTGGGATACAGAGGATGTTGATATCCTGGAGGTTGAGACATAAATACCTCTTCTGAGAGATTGCCATGAAGAAAGGCATTTTGAATGTCGATCTGACGAAGGGACCAGCCAAAAGAAATAACAATAGAGAGCACAGTGCGTACCGTAGTTGGCTTGATCACAGGACTGTAAGTCTCATCATAATCAACTCCTGACTGTTGATGAAAGCCCTTTGCAACCAGCCGAGCTTTGTGCCGTTCAACGGAGCCATCGGCAGTGCGCTTGACCCGAAAGACCCATTTGCAACCAATAAGATTCTGTGAAGGATGCGAGGGTACAAGGGTCCAAGTCTTATTTTGTAACAAGGCGTCGAACTCCAGATTCATGGCTTGACGCCATGCATGGCTCTTGGCTGCCATGGTAAAACATGTTGGTGCAGGTTTGGAGATGGAGCTGTGAGCAACGGCAAGGAGAGCTTTGGGTAATGGGTAACGGATCATGCCATCTAGTGGAGGTTTGGGTTTGTGGATGTGATTTTTTTTAGCGAGTAATCATGGGGTGAGAAGAGGAATGGGAGGGATGGGTGGCAAAGACGGTTTCTGGAGGTTGGGAATTTTCTGGAGCTGTAACAGGTGTGTGGTGGGAGAGGGATAGTGTATGTGGGTTGGTATTAGTGGCAGGAGTGGGGTCGGTATGTGTATAGGGATTGGGTTCTATGATGGGCTCTATATGAAGAGGAGTAGAGGCCCGTGAAGCTGACTCTGTTGTAGTGGAAGGCGCTGTGATGGATCGGGCTTGCTGGCAGAGCAGTGGACACGGCCCAAGAAGAGATGCGGACTGACCAGAGGAATTTATTGGTTGTGTGGGCAGTGGTGATGTATTTTGGAAAAAAGGAAAAAGAGTTTCAAGAAAAATAACATCCCAAGAAATATAAAGACGACCAGTGGAAATGTGAAGACACTTGTAGCCATGATGAAGAAGACTGTATCCTAGAAAGACACATTGAAGGGAACAAGGTTGGAGTTTGTGAGAATTATAAGGCCGAAGATTGGGCCAATATGCACATCCAAAAGTTTTGAGAAATAAATAGTCAGGAACAGAATTAAACAATTTTTCAAAAGGTGATTTATTTTGAAGAACATTTGTGGGAAGACGGTTAATGAGGTAGCAAGCAGTTTGAAAGGCATCATCCCAAAAGCGAAGTGGCATATGAGCATGAGATAAAAGAGAGAGACATGTTTCAACTACATGACGATGTTTGCGCTCAATGGGACCTTGTTGTTGATGAGTGTGAGGACAGGAGACACGGTGAACAATGCCACAATTTTTGAAAAATGTTGAGATGGTGCGATATTCGCCTCCCCAGTCGGATTGAACGGATTTAATTTGAGTTTTAAAAAAGCGCTCAACATATTTTTGAAATTGAAGAAAAATATTAAATGCATCACTCTTTTTTATCATGGGATATAACCAAGTATAACGACTAGAAGCATCTAAAAAAGATACATAATATTTAAAAGCATGTTGAGAGCAAATTGGGGATGGACCCCAGACATCAATATAAATTAAATCTAGTGGAGAATTATATTGAGAAGACGAGGGAGAGAATGAAAGTTGCTTGCTTTTGGAATTAAGACATGCTAAACAAAAATTTTTATTTGAATCCGAAAGTACAGGGAGACCAAAACAAGAAATAATTTTAGAGACAGTGCAAAGGGCAGGATGCCCTAATCTAGAGTGCCACTGTGGATGGGAAACACGTTCTCCAACGAATGCTGTAGGAGAACTTTTATTTGACTGGTGGTGTTTGTTGATGGAGAAGGGAAAAGGATAAAGTCCATTTCTACTCGGGCCGTGCAGTACTGTTCTCCCTGTAGCCTGATCCTTCACATTAAAAAATTTAGGATGAAGTTCAACAAAGGTATTAATGTCAGCAGTAAATTTTTGAATGGATAGCAAATTTTGAGAAATTTGGGGAACATGTAAAACATTATTTAATTGAAAAGATGAAGTAAGAGAAAGAAGTTGGGTGGTCCCAACATGTTTAATAGGAATACTTTTACCATTACCAACATGGATTTGTTCATGGCCTTGATATTTATCAGCACGAACATTCAGATTGGCAAGATCAGCTATGAGGTGATGTGTAGCACCAGAATCAGCATACTAGTTGTCATCAATGGGTGATTGAGGGGTTGCAAGAAGAGCTTGCATGTTGGAATCACTGGAGTATGAGTTATCAAAACGGTGATAACATGTAAGAGCCATATGACCAAGTTTGCCACAGACTTGGCAAGTGGGACGAGATCCATTGGTGGAGAAGCTACGACCACGACCACGACCACGATTGGGGCGTTGTCCAGAAGTGTTACGGCCAGACTGAGAACTAGAAGAGAAACAGCCTCCACGCCCATGAGAAGAGCCACCACGGGAAAAAGGTCTACTACGGTTGGCGAAATGAGCGCCAGCAAGGGATAAGTCTACCTTGGGCTATGCTTGAGCCAGGCGATGCTCATGGGACAGGAGATGCCCATAAAGTGCTTAAATGGAGATGAGATCAGTCCGCATTTGAACGGTGGTGACAAAAGACTCATATTCAAAGACGAGACCTACAAGAAGAAATGAGAGTTGTTCCTCTTGTTTGAGAGGCTAATCTATGGCAGCGAGTGTCCACAAGCCCAGTAAATTTGTGGAAATAATCAGCTATAGAAGAATCTCCCTTCTTGAGAGTAGAGAGCTGATAGTGAATATTCATAATGCGAGCCCGAGAATGGGTAGTGAACATGCGTTCGAGAGTGAGTCAAACCTCTCGAGATGTGCATTTGACAACATAAGCTAATATATTTTTAGTCAAGGAAAAGATCAAAGCACTAAGGATCATCTGATCTTGAACAAGCCAGACTTGATAATCGGCATTGGGTTGAGGTGTTGAGATACCAGCAGCAGGTACAGTCAGAGTTTGAAGAGGAGCAGGGCGAGAGCCATCGAGGAAGCCAAAGAGGTGTTGGCCACGAAGGTACGGAACGATCTGGGCCTTCCAAAGCAGGTAATTGTCACAGGTTAACTTGATTGTGACTAGATGATGAACAACTGGTAGATGAGTGGGGGAAGGAAGAACAGAAATAGTAGAGTCTGTGCTAAGAGTAGACATTGCAGGGAAGGTGTTTGAGGAATTGTGTGTGAGAGAAAAGGGGAAAAAAAAAAAAGAACTGACGTTAGTCTTCTTAAAGCTCTGATACCATGTAAAGTTTAATAGAGCAGACTATTTATGTTTGTAATTTGCCTTATCAATTGGTCAAGGTGTATAGTTTATTTATACTGATTTACATAAGAGATAACCACTGTGGTGGTTTATCACAACAACTTAACAAAGATAATCTCCTATTTTATAGGTAAGTGATCTTTATCTATATCCTCTTGAGCTTTATCTTCTTTAACTGTTTGATTTGGATTCATCTTAGGGATATCCTTAACATAAATGTATCATGGAGTTCAAGGAGTTCCTCCTTAAAGCATGCCAGGAGAAGGATGTAGTACATGACTTGAGATAACTTTTGGGAGAGCAAGCACAGAATGTGGGTCTCCTTGTCTCTCAGCGTGTGGTGAATCTTCCTCCCCAGCTTCTGCCACCTGTTTACGATGCCCTCTTTGATGAAGTCTCTTGGGCTACAGAAGATGAGGTTAGATGATAACAGTAGTGGATGGATGAGCATCATAAATGTCTGTTTTCTTTACCTGCTGGAAACAGCTCCTTATTATATTTTTATCTTCTTGTTTTGTTTTTTGAAGCCCACAGAAGAGCTCAGGAATTCCTTCTGCTTTAAGTTTTATATACTAGTCTGCAAAAGAGGTACATTATCATACTATCATAGCATCTTCACCTTACTATTGTAAGTTGCTGTTGATTAAAAGATGAACTACAGTTCGTTTTATTTGTTTCTGGATGCAACTACAGCATAAGAATACAGGTCAGAAAAAGAAGCTGAGTAATGACAGTGATGAGGCAAGAATCTACACGAAACCAGAAGATGAAATTTTTCACAAGGTAGTGATACTTATATTTTGTCTTTCCATGCCAATTTTTTT
>BKZX01029864.1:0-28871 GCA_014362285.1 Fagus crenata | reverse complement strand
TAGTTTAAGCTTAAGCTCCTTACACCAGAAATATGTATAATGATATTCCACCATCCAACATGTGTCCTCTTTCAATCCTGCTTTCTTGTTTTTGTGATGCTGCTGTAGTGGCCAGTCATGTGTTGCCCTGTGGCTTTATTCTTGGGACTAATGACTTATAATTTAATGTTCTATTTATTTTGTTTTTATTATTTTTTGCAGCTAAGAAATTATAAGTTCATGGGACTAGTCATGGTTGTTGAAGCAGAAAAAATTTCTGCATTCCGACAAGAGTTGAATCTTTAATAAATGAATCCTGAAGCCAAGCAAAAGGTGTATCAATATTTATAATTTTTTAGTTCAAGAGCTTGCTTTTTTCTTCTGCCAACATTTCTGCAATAGCTTTCAACTTCCCTGAGCTTGTCTTCTAAACATTTGACAGATGTCTCAGGTAGCTTTTTTCCCCCTTATACCATGGGAATTTTATCTATAAGGATTCCACTCAGTTTTGTAATCATGGCTAGTAGACCTTATTTACAAGGACATTTGTCTTCTATGTTCTGTCCTCTTTTCTTAAATGTATCACCCCTGCTTTGTCCTTTAAATAGTCATTGCCAATCTGTTTAATGAAAACAGGAAACGAGTCTTTTATTTTTATATTTTTTGAATTATTTGAAATTTCAAAACATATATAGAGATAAAACCATGATTTTAAAAATAGGACCAACCAAAAAACCAGAAAGGGTATTGGTTCTCAATTTTCTAGTCTGGTTTAGGTCAAATAGTTGATGTCATAAATAATTTAATTAATAACTATATAATCATAAATATAAATTATATAAATTAATGACTGGGACTGGGAGCTTGATCTAGTGGTGGAATTCTTTCAACTCTTAGCCTCCAATACTCCTACCAAAGAGGGGCCAGATGGGTTGAGATGGAAGGGTCGTAAAGATGGTGTATTTGCTTCTCGCCTTTTTTTATCATTTGTTGAATGAGAGGCTTGGGGTGCCATTCCCTTGGAAAGGCATTTGGGCTGCTAAAGCCCCTCCCCGAGTTTCTTTCTTCATTTGGACAGCGACATGGGGGAGGATTCTTGTGATAACCTTATGCAGAGAGGATACACAATGGTGGGCCAGTGTTGTCTGTGTTGTTCCGATGGGGAGACAGTCGATCATCTCTTGTTACATTGCCCTTTTCCGCATGTGTTATGGAGCTTTCTTTTCCGTTCGATTCATGTTAATTGGGTTATTCCATGGAATGTGAAGGATTTATTATTTGGGTGGCGTAATTGGTTTGGGAAGCATCATTGTGATATTTGGAATTTAGCTCCCCTTTGCCTAATGTGGATTGTGTGGCTAGAACGTAATAGTAGAACTTTTGAGGACGCGTTATGCTCTACAAATCAGCTTTTTGAGAAGTTTGCTAGCTCCTTATTTGATTGGTCGAGAGTGTGGGGTTTTTCTACAGCTAACAATGTTGCTGATTTTATTGTTTCTTTAAGTTCTGTTTCTGTTTCTCCTTCTATTTTGTAACTGTTGGTCTCTGTGTGCATATTTTGTGCACACATTGGTTCTTTTTTTTAATACAAATCATTTTACCTATCAAAAAAATAAAAAATTATATAATAAGAATAAATAAAATAAATGTATAATAACTCATAGTGTTTACTAAAAGAATATCCAAAAAATATAAAATTTTAGGTTAGTTTTCAAATTTTCTATTAAAAAAAAAAGGGAAAACACAAAGTATAAACAACCAAATTAACATTACAAAAATAATTATCCTTTTATAATTTAGTTTTTCTTCTGTCATTTTCTACAGTGTAATCTCCGCTTTAAAAATTTAATAGGGTTGATAGACATTTCCTTTATGAATCAATTCTAAAATTTAAGGGTTCAAACTTCAAAATCTTAGTACATGCAATTAACTTAATTTATAATATTTATTTTCAGCATTAAGATAAATTAAAAAGAAAAAGGAAAAAAGAAGAAGAAGAAGAAGAAGTCGGCTTCCAGTTGCCTCACCATCCATCGTATCTAATATGTGCATCATCTCTCTTACAGTGTATGGAATACAAAAAATGTGACAGATGATTTGTATTTTGGCTGAGGCATATCCACCCATCTCAAATGTTGGAGAATATAAACAATTAAATCTCAAATAATTCTATGAAATAATTATCAACTTATTGCCGAATAATTGCAAAAAGTGGGTGATAGAGAATGACTCGTGGTGTGGACCAAATTGCTCCCCTAAGCTGATTCATACCCTCTTGAAAAAATTACCGATATAGAGAGATTATTGATACGTCATCCTCAAGATATAACAAACCCCAATAAGACCTTATATACCTTACAAATCTACCTAAACTTGTAAGGTTTGTAAGGTAGAAGCTACACAAGATATAAGTATATAACACCTATATCAAAAAAGTAGGAAGTTATATGTTTTAATAGTCTTTTATGTTCATTGAATAGAAGAATGTGGGAGAGGGCGTGATAATGCAAGGAGGTTTATGAAGCTTGCTTATGGAAGAAATTTTGGAAAGCTTGCTTCTAGATAATCAGAAGAGAGGAAAGAAGATTAAAGGCATACACTAAATAAACCATGACTTAACTCACCCTCATTTTCTACATATTAAATGTTAATGATGCTTAGCTAATAAATATGTGAGAAAGTGAATTATCTACCCTATACAACTATATCCAAAATGACTGATCAAGTTATAATTAGGACTTCTTATAATCGTTTATATATCCTATATCGACTTAGTACACGTTGGATGTGGGACTCAGCACTCAGGCGTTGTGCAATACTCATATCCAATCCAATACCAATCTAGACAATCGAGAATATCGCAATCACTCTTATAGATATTTCATGACATCATGTGCATTTTTTTTTTTTTTTTTTAAATACTACAAGTAGTATATACCACACCAGTCACAAAAACTCAGGGATAATGGCTGGGTTGCTAACTTAACCCCAAAAATTGAAGTCAAAAAGGCTATTGGAAATGTGGGTAAACTGGATCTTTGACTGATTACAAGTCTGCAACTTCTATTTTGTACGGTTAAATTAGCAAAATTGTCATTTTCTTTTTCTTAAATTTACAGTTCTCGTTTAATTTTGTGGGGTCTAAAAGTTAAAGATGATGACCCAGCTCAATCCCTGTCTTTGTCTTGGCATGGACGGGCTTGAAAGCCTTATCCAGCAGATTCAAAAACCAACACGGGGCGTGGTATCAACAAGGGCCCTGATCAAATTTAACTTTTACAAAAAAGTGTCCCAACGTGTTTAGTAGGTTATTAAATGATAAAAGCCCTTTGCCATGTGATACCATGTTGTTTTCCTTTCTCAAATTTCATGCACCTGGCAAAAGCTCGTTGATGACAATCTAAAAAATTATTTAATTTTAACCGCCAAAACGGCCCATTATCATTTTCTAGTTTAAGAAGCAAAAGAATAAATAAATAAAAAATCAGCCTACATGTAGAATTGTTCATATATACACTTTTTGTTCAAGAATGGAAATGGAATAATAACTTCTCCACGGCACACCAAGCTTCATTTTAGATTTTATTGTTCAATCCAAGCATTTGTACAATATTTAATGTAATTTTTCATTAAGAATTATAGAACAAAACTACACATTGGTGGTATCCAATGCAAACAAAATATCAACATGTCAACAACCAAAACTAAATGTACCCTTTAAAAGATGAGTGGCCAATTTAGTCTCACCCGTGTCACCGTTATCTTGAACCATTTCCATACATAGACAAGCCAGGGGTCCATAATCACATGCATAGACATGTGGGGGTTGGCATAGTTAAGCAAAAATTGAGCCCACCAGTCACCCATTGTTGGGAACCACGTCCATAAGGACCATAACCCAGGATCTTTGAGATGCAAACAACAAAAAAATAAAGAGTAAACAAAATTAACACCTGATTATAAGTTGGGAATCGAGATCCAAACTCAAACATGCAAATGGCTTTCCACTTTTCTTGTCCCATGAGTAGGTTTCTAAACATATCTTCAAAAATATAAAGAGTAGAGAGAGTAAGGTGACTAAAATCTAAACTATAATGTAGAGGCAAAATATGCAAGGGGAACATAATGCACATGGCAGGGGACTAGGACTCCCTGTCCCGTGGCCCCAAAAATGGTACCTAAAGAGATTGATGAATCATAAGAGTGAAATCATGATAGGTTTTGCGCCATGTGTTGGGGAGCATGGGATGGGCCCCCATGTTATTTGTTAGAGATATATTGGGTCATGAGGTCTAAACCAAGTGTAGGCCCACTACTTATAATAGAAGCAAACTTAGTTCTAGTTAGACTAGGTTTGTCTCATATATATATACCTTACTTGGGTTTCATTGTAACAGTCAAGCAAGTCAAGAATTATAGTAAAGATGTAGCTGTCAAAGGCTTTCGTGTGTGGACGTAGGTCTTAATGACCAAACCATCGTAGCTCTTTGTGTCTATTCTCTGTTTTTTTTTTTTTTTTTGACTATTTTCTCTCTAGCACTCTTATATTTAATGTAGTATCAGAGAATCCATTATAACATGATATTAGAGCCAAATTAATTTTTTGGTATTGTGGTTTCCGCACCACCTGTCCAGTTGTCATCCTTGCTTCTAGTTGATATAGTACCTGGTTTTGTTCTTCTCTCCCAGCCATTACTCTTGGTTATTACAGTGTACTTTCCTCTCCCGTGGTCGCCACTCAGAATCTGTATCCACTGCGTGCCGCTTGCCACTCCGCTCGTCAGAACCGAATCTCGTCTCGTCAGAAAACTTGCACCGATCCACCATCGGACGCGCCACCATGGTCCAATATCATTCTTGGTGCCCAGTACCGTTCTTTCCCCGCCACCGCTGTTAAACCACTCTGTTTGAGTCGTGCCCACCACCATTGGACTGCTCTTCCTCCGATCAGTCGAACCCCACAAGATTCGAGGCAAACTGGTGTTGGACGCGCTACCACACACCAGATCTTACATCGGAAAAACCGTCCACTTCTTCTCTCGCCGCCATCTCTAGGCTTCTCCATTCACCTCATGCCCACCATTATTGTGCTGTTGTCGCCAGATCTCTCCTTTCTAGGAAAATCTCTGGAATCCGACGCTAGACATGTCGGGTTGGATCTCGGCGGTCTATGCCCCGCTGAACCTGACCCAGATATGCCTAACCCGGTGAAATGGCCCCACTTCTCTCTCTCTCAAAATCACTCGAATACTCTCACAATTCGCACAATCAAGGAACCACTTCAACAATTCAATCCGATAGGATTGATCCCCTTGAATTCATGAACAAAACCTACTAATTATAATTGGATTCTATCAACTATTGTACTTAATCTCCTAGAGAGATTGCTATGAGTATCAATGAAGGTATTTTGGATAATGAGCAACAATGGAGGATTGGGAAAGATAACCCACACCGTTTGCATGGGATTTCTCATGCAAGTCTCTCATTGGTTGATCTAGATCAAGCCTCCCATTGGCTAGTCTAGATCAAAGCTCCTATTGGCTATTGCTAGTAACAACCAAGGTACAACCCTTAGAAGCTTTAATAAATAAGTACAAGGGGTTAAAGCCTAGAAATGTACTAGACCCCCAAAGCATCCAAATAACCACCTAGGTACAAGCTTGTATAGCTTGGACCTACTAATTATAAATATAAGCTCACAAATGTCTTAATCAAATGTTTAACTAATCCAATCTTTGCCTTAGTGGCTAGGGTATGCATACCCACGGATGTGGGATGGTTGGGGTCTTAACATTGCCCCCCAATCTAAAACACCTTGCCCACAAGGTGTGGGTAGTCTTCTTGGAGTTTAAACAAAAGCTCCCATGTAGCATCATCTGGATCTCCTCCTTCCCATTGCACAAGTACTTCTGTCACTGCAGGTAGTCTTCTCTTCTTGATGGTCCGTGTCTCAAAGATTTTTGCTGGTTGAGGAGCTAAATGACCCAATGCATCCGTGGGTGGAAGCCTTGAGATAGGAGTGATAGTCTTTCCCAACTTATCCTTGAGGAAAGACACATGGAAAATTGGATGTATGCAAGCCCCCTCGGGTAGCTCAAGCTTGTAGGCCACCATGCCCACTCTTTGTATCACCTTCTATGGCCTATAGAACTTAGGACTAAGCTTCCCAAGTTTCTTGCGCATACTCTTCTGTCTGAAGGGTTGGAGCCTTAGGAAAACCCAATCTCCAACCTCAAACTCCCTCTCGGATCTATGCTTGTTAGCTTGTTGCTTCATCCTAGATTAGGTAGCTACCAAATTGTGCTCCAAAAGCCCCACAACTTGCTGCCTATGATCAAGCAAATCCTCCACTGCAGCCACCCTAGGCATAAACTCAATCAACTTAGGAGATAAGTAACCATACAATGCCTCAAAAGGTGATAGTTTGGTAGAAGTGTGGTAATTGGTATTGAACCAATATTCAGCCAAGGGTAAGCACTCCACCCATAAGCTTGGCTTGTCAGCTGCAAATGCCCTCAAGTAATGCTTAAGACTCTTATTCACTACCTCAGTTTACCCATCAGATTAAGGGTGATAAGAGGAACTCATAGCCAAATCAACTCCTTGCCTTTAAACAATTCTTCCCAAAACAATGATGTGAAGGCCGTATCCCTATCACTCACAATGGAAGATGGCAACCCATGTAGCTTGATGTCGCTCAATAATAAGCAGTACTTTGTAGTACGTGTAAGGGGTTGTCGATCCTCAGGGAGTTTGTGTTTTCAATAGACAATGTAATTCAATATGCAAGAAGAGTAAAATAAATTTGGTTTGTGGAAATTTTGTAAAGAATATATGTAAAAAAGACACTAAGGTTTCAGGGTGTTTCTGTATATCAGTATGATTCCTTGTAATCCCGGTTAAAAAACCTTGTTCTAATAACAGTTTACAAGTTGATTATTTTCCTTTTAAAAAGCTCTTGACATGGTTGAACTAATAAAACTCAGGAACACTATATTACCGGAGAAAATAAAGTGGCTAGAGTAATAATTAGAAAGACCTGTCAATTTATAAATCACAATACCTAATTAAAACCATGTAATATTCCTCCTTAATCATAAGAAAAACATGATTGAACTTATAGAAAGTATGGAATAAAACATACATCAATTAGGAATTTATAAATTAACAATCAACTGTAATTTAGCATTAAAAATAAAAGGGACTACAAGTATTCATACCTTTATACAGAAAACATAGCCCCTAGCCCTAACAAGAGGCTTAGCCAATCATGGCTAAGGAAAAAGAAAACTAGAGAAAATAATATCAAGAGAGAAAACTAGAGAGAGAACTAGAAAGAAAACTAAAAAATAATAATAATGCCCTTGGCGGCTACCACTCTCCAATTGCTATCCACGCTTCTTTCATTTAGGGCTCCATTGGAAAATAATCTAGTGTGATGCGAGCACAATGGATAATGTGAACTTGTGGGCTTTAGTGGCCATGTGGGCCTTTTGGGCTTGTGGGCAATGTTTTTCTTTTTCTTTTCAAACATTAATTTGCACCTCTTTTCTTCTCTTTTGCTCCTTTCAACTTGTGATATTTAACTCCAATCTGAACTAGCTTATGCCTACAATCAAACATGGCCCAAATTAACATATAAATGATTAAATTAATACACTTAAATGCATAAATCATGTAATTCAATGAATTGAACAACAAACATCCATTTAAGTGTAATTAGACATGAAATGCAACACAACCCCAATAAAATCTCTTCAAAATACATGTAAATAAGTCATATTTAATGACTTATCACACCCCCCAACCTGAATTTTGTTAGTCCCTAGCAAACTAAAAACAATGAAAACAACAAAACACAAATGAAAACAAACTAACAAAGCCACTTTCGCTAACACTCTCGATTGCATTTAGCATATGCAATAAGCCTTTAAACCCCTAGGTGTCCCTAGTGGACGAGTTATAGTCTCGTGAGGGTTTACCAGAAGTGATACTCACAAACGCTATCAAATGCTCAGTCTTGATTCACAATAAACACATACAACATCATACTATCAAATGAGAATAAAGTGTCACACAAACAATGGTTTTCAATCATTAGCAAGCTTAAACAAGTCAACCTCAATTTCAAATCTTTAGAATTCTAACTAGGCCACAATCACTTGAAATTAAGCATTAAAAGCTACACAAGTTCCTTGATGTGTGAAGTGAACTAATTTAGAATCATGGGACTTCAATATTTTTCCAATATAATCATGAAGGACAATGGAATTCTCATTAGAATAATCAACCAAGGCATAGAAGCTTTTTTTTTTCTTTTCTTTTTATTTTTTTATGTGAGGACTGTGCAATGTCCAACTTCATTAAGCTTTCTAATTGACCCATGTATCAAGTGTTAGACCAATGACTCCCGAACCAGTTGGCTCAGGGGGCACTAGGTGTAGAGACACCCCTAAGAGTTTACTTACTCGAGTCAAAAAGGCTACGAAGCTAGACTAGTCACTCATATTTCAACCATGTCAATTTTTTACAATGTCTAACTTCATTAAGCTTTCTAATTGACCCATGTATCAAGTGTTAGACCAATGACTCCCAAACCAGTTGGCTCAAGGGGCACTAGGTGTAGAGACACCCCTAAGAGTTTACTTACTCGAGTCAAAAAGGCTACGAAGTTAAACTAGTCACTCATATCTCAACCATGTGAATTGTTTACCTCTTTTGACATAGGCTCTCATGGTTGGCTATTTCAATTTTTTTTTTTTTTTCTTCTTTATGCCAAGGCTAATCAACTAACAAGTCAACCACTTTTAATTTAGTAACAATTGGATGCATATCTCATTTCCCACAGATTACATATTAGTGTGCTAATGCTTAGTTTAAGGTGTACAAGTGTAACACTTAATACTTAAAAGCAAGCAATAGATGGCCATGTTCAAATATCTCAATCAAATAATCATGTGATCATATGCTTAAGCTCACTAATTACTTCAAACCAAAGTTCAAAGATCAACAAGATTCTCAAAGATAACAAAGATGCATGTGAATATAGCATAAATCAAAGACATCATTGCAAACCAAACAATTTTTTTTTTTTCTTTTTCTCAATTTTCTGTTTTTTTTTTTTTTTAATTACAAAATGGTTTCTAAACTAATCAACAAGAAGCAACACAAAGTTCATCACACAATCAAACAAACAATCAATACTCCCCCCAACTTAAAGTTGACATTGTCCTCAATGTTCAAACAGATGTATGTGAGAATCAAAGACAAGTCTTGAAATGAAAGAACAAGGGAAAAGGAAAGAAAGCACCTGATATGATGATGAACTCCTCAAGCTATTTCCTGCAAAATGGTTAGAAACCCAAAACAAAACAAATAAAAAACAAAATAAAATAAACTAACTAATGTACAATTACAAGGTAGAAACAGAAAATTCATCCCCCTGAACGTGATCCTCCAAAGGAATAGTTGTTTCCTCTGACACTCTTCATCCTGGCAACATGCAAAGCCACTCCTTTGGAACTATTCAGCAATTTCTTTGACAGTCTTGTATCTTGAAATACTTTCCTCTTCGTTTTATGCCTCTCAAAGAACTTGGTTTTCTCACCTGCCTTCTCAACTTCCTGATTTACACTCTCCTTTGAATAAACTTCCACAGTAGTAGTGGCATGTGGTTCAATGGATGCAAGTGGTAAACCTTTTAGTGTTTTCTTTAACCTTAGCTTTGGTGCATCTGAATATGCAAGTAAGGATTTCTTCTTACTTCTTGGTGGATTCTTAGCTTCAATTACTTGTTCTTCTTCCAAAATCTGCAAAGAATCCAATAAAGAAGAATCAAATACTTTAGCAGCAGGTTTTAATTCATTAAAAACAATAGAATTAACAGGAAGAGTTTCAAAAGAGTTAGAGAGACAATTTTTATTAAACTCTTCTTGAGGTGTTGCCTCAATGAAGTTCACATATTCACACTCTTCATCCACCAATTGTTGTGGGTTCACATTGAAAATGTTGAGCTCAGCAGTTATAGAACCAAAAGTGATCTTCATTCTTCCATTCCTACAATTAATCAAAGCATTAGCTGTGGCAAGGAAAGGTCTACCTAAGATGATAGGAATATTAGCACTAGGATGTAAAGTAGGTTCAATATCCAAAATGATAAAATCAACAGGATAATAGAAATTTTCAACCTTTACTAGTACATCCTCAACCACCCCCCTCGGCTTCCTTACAGACCGGTTTGCTAACTGTAAGGTAACAGAGGTAGGTTTTAACTCACCTAACCCTAGTTGTAGATAGACAGAAAAAGGAAGTAAATTTACACTGGCCCCAAGGTCTAGCAATGCGCGCTCAATATTGTAATCTCCAATAGTACAAGAGATAGTAGGGCAGCCCGGATCCTTGTACTTTGGTAGGAACTTGTGTTGGATGATGGCACTTACCTGTTCTGTCAAGAATGCAGTCTTCTTCACATGATGCTTTCTCTTGACAGTGCATAAGTCCTTAATTACCTTGGCATAAAGGGGCATTTGCTTGATGAGATGCAATAGAGGCAAGTTAACCTTAACTTGATGCAAATGCTCCAAAATCTCACTTGTGACATCCAAATTCTTGGGTAATTTCAGGGTTTGTGGGAATGGTGTAGGGAATGGACATTTCTCAATATCATTGGATTTAGCTATCCCACTCTCATCATTTTCAGCTGGGGTCTCCTTGGATTTCTCATTAGCTTTAGGAGCATCCTTTTCAATTTCCTTACTACTTCTCAAAATGGTAATAGACTTGACTTCCTCAAATTTGTCTGTGTTGACAACCTTTGTAGTCTGATTATTGGGATTAGGTTGAGTTTAGGAAGGAAGCTTCCCTCTTTCAGTCCTACTCAATGCCTCTGTGAGTCTAGCTAATTGGCTCTTGGTCTCACTCATCTCTTCATCAATTCTTGTAAACATGGTATCAAACTTTTGATTTTGCTCACCTTGTTTCTGTATGAATGTGTAAAGCACATCCTCCAAAGGCAGTCTAGATGATGATGAAGTAGTATGTGAGGTGTCAAAGTTCCTTGGATCAGTGGGATTCAACACATTCTCACTCTTATAACTCAAATATGGATGATTTCTCATATTTGGATTATAATTATTCGAATATGAAGAATTATTTGGCCTATACTGATTGAATGCACACACCTGTTCTTCTGGCACATTTAGGAACTGAGATAGAGACTTACAGGCACTTGTGGTATGATCTATCTCTTGGCAAATCCGGCATGCTTCCATAGGATCCTCTCTGTAGACAGCATTTACACCTCTACTTCCCTTCAGCTTGAGTGCATCTATCTCTTTAGTCAACAAACTAATCTTGGCATTCATGTTGTCCTCTTCCCTTAGTCTGAAAACACTACCACCAAATGTGGTAGTACTACTTCTGTTCCGATTTGTGGAATCTAAGGGACTTGGTCCATTCCATGTGTTGGAATTCTCAGCTATCTCATCCAAATAGTCCATAGCATCTTCAGGCTCCTTCTGTAAGAATCCACCTCCACATGCAACTTGAACAAATTGGCAGTCTCTAGGTTGGAGTCCCTCATAGAAGTAACTTACCAACCTCCAAGTGTCATATCCATGTGTTGGGCAGAAATTGTAAGTATCCTTGAATCTTTCCCATGCCATGAATAGTGTCTCATCGTTTCCTTGGGCGAAATTAGAGATCTTCCTTTTTACTTGTTGGACTTTGTGAGGAGGGAAAAATTTCTTGTAGAACTCTTGGGTCATCTCCCCCCAACTTCCTATGGACCTAGGCTTCAGTGTGTATAACCAACCCTTGGCCTTGTCCTTGAGTGAGAATGGAAAGAACCTCAACTTGGCGGTCTCAATCACATTTTGTGCATAGAAGCTACCAATCACTTCTTCAAATGCTCTCACATGCACATAGGGGTTCTCATTCTCCAATCCCCTGAAATCTGGAAGTATGGCCATTAGCCCTTGTTTGATCTCCACATGAGGTGCATTTGGAGGAAACATAATGCAAGACGGAATGGAGCTTTGAGTAGGGTGCAGCAGCTGATACATGGTCATCCTAGGTGCCTCAGGTGGAATTACTCTTTCTTTAGCCATGATGGAAAATGTGGGTGAGCTTGTAGGTGTATCAAATAGACTTCCAAAAAGTGTCTCAAAAGTCTCCAATCTACCTTTGCTGTTTCTAACCCAAACGCTCATGCACAGTAAAACAAAACAGGTCAAAGCAACAAAATAAACAAATAATAAAAAAATAACTAAAAGAAAAACAAAATGAATAAAGAATAGAACGAAATTACCAAAAAAAAAAAAAAATGTCTCTTGAATAAGCCGAAACTCCCCGGCAACGGCGCCAAAAATTGATGTCGTTCAATAATAAGCGGTACTTTGTAGTACGTGTAAGGGGTTGTCGATCCTCAGGGAGTTTGTGTTTTCAATAGACAATGTAATTCAATATGCAAGAAGAGTAAAATAAATTTGGTTTGCGGAAATTTTGTAAAGAATATATGTAAAAAAGGCACTAAGGTTTCAGGGTGTTTCTGTATATCAATATGATTCCTTGTAATCCCGGTTAAAAAACCTTGTTCTAATAACAATTTACAAGTTGATTATTTTCCTTTTAAAAAGCTCTTGACATGGTTGAACTAATAAAACTCAGGAACACTATATTACCGGAGAAAATAAAGTGGCTAGAGTAATAATTAGAAAGACCTTTCAATTTATAAATCACAATACCTAATTAAAACCATGTAATATTCCTCCTTAATCATAAGAAAAACATGATTGAACTTATAGAAAGTATGGAATAAAACATACATCAATTAGGAATTTATAAATTAACAATCAACTGTAATTTAGCATTAAAAATAAAAGGGACTACAAGTATTCATACCTTTATACAGAAAACATAGCCCCTAGCCCTAGCAAGAGGCTTAGCCAATCATGGCTAAGGAAAAAGAAAACGAGAGAAAATAATATCAAGAGAGAAAACTAGAGAGAGAACTAGAAAGAAAACTAAAAAATAATAATAATGCTCCTTGGCGGCTACTACCCTCCAATTGCTATCCACGCTTCTTTCATTTAGGGCTCCATTGGAAAATAATCTAGTGTGATGCGAGCACAATGGATAATGTGAGCTTGTGGGCTTTAGTGGCCATGTGGGCCTTTTGGGCTTATGGGCTTTGTTTTTCTTTTTCTTTTCAAACATTAATTTGCACCTCTTTTCTTCTCTTTTGCTCCTTTCAACTTGTGATATTTAACTCCAATATGAACTAGCTTGTGCCTACAATCAAACATGGCCCAAATTAACATATAAAGGATTAAATTAATACACTTAAATGCATAAATCATGTAATTCAATGAATTGAACAACAAACATCCATTTAAGTGTAATTAGACATGAAATGCAACACAACCCCAATAAAATCTCTTCAAAATACATGTAAATAAGTCATATTTCATGACTTATCATAGCTTGAACACATGTTGCAAGAATAAGGCAGCCACCCTTGAAGTCGTATAAGGATGAGAGAGGGAAATGAAATGCACATACTTTGTAAATCTGTCCACAATGATCAAAATCATATTTTGCTTGCTAGAAGTGGGCAGCCCTTCCACAAAGTCCATATTAATGGAGTGCCACGGCCTAGGAGGTATGGCAAGAGGTTGGAGAAGCCCTGCAGGCTTGCTAGTCTCATGCTTGAGTCTTTGGCAAGTGTCACAACCTATAATGTAGGCTTTGATGCCTTTCTTCATACCATGCCAAAACCAATCTTTCTTGGCTCTATGCAAAGACTTCAAATAACCCGAATGTCCTCCTAGTGGGCTATCATGTATCAAGGTCAACACCTTGATCTTCATACCACTTTCCTTCCCAATACAAAATTTGTCTTTGTAAAGCAATAACCCTTGGTTCAAGGTATAGTGGCCTTCACCTTTCCCACTTGTTTGCAATCTACTCACAAGACTCCTCATCTTTTTCAAAGCTAGCCCTCAAATCATCTAACCAAGTAGGATATGGAAAAGAAATAGCACAAAGGTGGCCTCGGGTTTGGGCTTGTAAGTATGCAGTTTCCTTCTCAACTTCAGTTTTCAAGTCAGTATCTTCCTTCCTTGAGAGTGCATCGGCGACCTTGTTCTCCTTCCCTTGCTTGTACTCAACCACAAAGTGATATCCCAACAACTTGGATATCCACTTTTGCTGCATAGGAGTGCCAACCCTTTGTTCCAATATGTAGCAAATAAGTAAGGTCTCCACTTCTTAATTGACAACACCAATGCAAGCAACTCCTTCTCATAAGTAGAAAGGAATAGGTTCTTCTCCTTCAAAGCTTGGCTATAATAAGCCAATGGCTTTCCTTTTTGCATCAAAACAGCCCCCATTTCAAAACCACTTGCATCACACTCAATCACAAATGTTTTGGAGAAATCTGATAGGGCTAACACTGGTGGTTGGCTCACAGCTGCCTTGAGCTCCTCAAAAGCCTTTTCAGCCTTGTCACTTCATAAGAAAGCATCCTGCTTGAGTAAGGCAGTAAGAGGAGAAGCAATTTGCTCATACCCCTTAATGAACTTCCTATAATAACCAGTCAACCTTAAGAAGCCTCTCAAAACTTTCAAAGACTTGGGTATTGGCCAATCCACCATGGCTGCAATCTTCTTAGGACTAGTTTTCACTCCTTCCCCAGAAATGATGTGCCCTAAGTACTCAACCTTACTAGTAGCAAACACACATTTTCTCATTTTGGCATAGAGTTGGTGAAGTGCCAAGATCTGCAAAACTGTCTTGAGGTGGGCAGTATGCTCTTCAAGTCCTTTGCTGTAGACCAGAATATCATCAAAGAACACCAAGACGAACTTTCTCAAATGTGGTCTGAATACCTCATTCATGAGGGCCTGAAAGGTAGAAGGAGTATTCGTTAAGTCAAAAGGCATTACCAAGTACTCATAGTGACCCTCATGAGTTTTGAAGGCAGTCTTCTCTATGTCCTCTTCCCTCATTCTGATCTGGTGATAACTTGACCTTAAATCCAGCTTGGAGAACACAACTGCACCTTGTAGCTCATCTACTAACTCATCTACCACAGGAATGGGGAACTTATCCTTCACCATTTCTTTATTCAATCCCCTATAATCAACGCACATTCTCCAACTCCCATCTGCCTTCCTCACCAATAACACAAGAGAGGCAAATAGGGACTGGCTTGGCCTCACACAACCAGAGTTTAACAAATCTATCACAGTCTTTTCTGTGTTAGTTTTTTGATAATGGGGATATCTATAAGGTCTTTGGCAATGAGGAGGTACCCCTTGCTTGAGTAGTATTTGGTGCTCATGGTTCCTCTTGGGAGGCAACCCCTCGGGTTCCTCAAATACTTGAGGAAATTCTTCTACTAACTCTCGGATTGGAGCACAAATCTCTTCTTGTATGCTTGTCAACTCACAAGGCATAATCTGAAGGAGTAGTTCCTTCATGGTAGCCTTCCTCTTGAAGTCCTTGCTACCTTGTATCAAGTTGGGTTTTTCCTTCAACCCTTACAGCCACACTTGCTTTCCTTCATGCATGAACCCCATCACAAGGTTCTTGAAGTCCCAACTAATCACCCCAAGTGTGCTCAACTATTGGGTACCCAATACTATGCCACATCCTCCTAATTCTACCAAGTTGAAAGTCAATTTCAAGTGTAAGCCTTGCATCTTGAACTTCACTTCTTTGCATTCACCCAAAGTTCTTATTACTTGGCCATTTGCTACCCTCACTCCAAAGTTGCTTTCCACATCAATTGGTAGCTTCAATGTCTTTGCCAAAGTCTCATCCATGAAGTTATGGATGCTTTCAGTATCAAGAAGAACAACAGTTTTCTGACCATTCAAAATGGCAATTGTTACCCAAATATCAACCTAAGAGGGGGGTGATTTAGGTTGAGGCAAACTTTTTCGATTTAAATGTGGAATTAAAAACTATCTTCAAATAGCAAATGTTGATTAAGCAATTATAAGAGCACAATTCAATTTGCAATATATATATGACATGAAATTTAGCAAAAGTATATATAAGCAATTGAATATGTAAGAGATAGAGAGAGAGAATCAAACACAATGATTGTTATCGAGGTTCAGCTTCCTCGCCTACGTCCTCGCCTCAAGATCACTTCTTGAGGATTCTCAAATTCACTAATTTGACAATCTTCTTTCGGGTGAAGATCAAACTGTTAAAAATCTTCCTTACACGGTGAAGAGTCACCACCGAGTTAGGACTAGTTTTCACTCCTTAGGATTTATACCAAAACCCTAACAAAACACTCATAAGTTTTAACAAAGGATTTGTTGTACACATTAAGGCTCTCTCAAAGAGTAGTAGTACACAATTTGTTCACTCTAATAGTATATCAAGGATTTGATAAATATGGCTCAAAAACTGTTCAGAAGAATTTGATTTTCAATCAAGGATTTTGAATGATATGAAAATATAAGCTTGAGAATGATGGATTGATGTAAAAAGAGTAGTATTTATAGCCATAATTGTTTTCTTCCCGTTATCATGTTGTCTTGCATTTCTCTTGAATTTCAATCAATCTAGCCATTATTTTTGACTTTGTCAATATTTTGAAAACAAATCTATTTCAGAGATTTTTAGATATAATTGATTTCATGGTTGTCTTGCATTTTTGAATTTCATTCAATCAAGCCGTTATCTTTGACATCCATTTGAAATAATTTAAAATTTTTAAAACATGCAAAAGCAAGTAGCATGCGTATAGCTTCTAATCTAGCAACTGGAGAATAAGTCTCTCCATAATCAATACCTTCTTCTTGATTGTAACCTTGAGCGACTAACCTTGCTTTGTTCCTTACTATTATACCTTCTTCATTCTTCTTATTTCAGAATACCCATTTTGTACC
Source organism: Fagus crenata (assembly GCA_014362285.1). Lineage (NCBI taxonomy): Eukaryota > Viridiplantae > Streptophyta > Magnoliopsida > Fagales > Fagaceae > Fagus > Fagus crenata. The sequence continues at coordinate 11,979 of BKZX01029864.1, read as the reverse complement.
AATGACGGAGTGGTCCTTGGGTCTAGGTGCAAGAGTCTATACTTTGTTTCTTTCGAATTGGTTTAGCTCTTTTTGCATTACCAAGATTCATGATTTATCTTCAATAGTTTCATTTATATTCTTTGGTTCAATCTCAGAGAGGAACGCCATGTTATTGCAAATGTTCTTGAGCTTTGATCTTATGCTTACTCCATGTTCAATTTCACCAATGATCAATTTTTTAGGATGACTATGGACTACGTTCCAACTTTTTGGTAATTCTTCATTGTTGGTTGGAGGAAGCGTTTTTTCTTCATCTTTTGCTACATCTACTTGATCTTTGACTTTTTCACTTGAATCAACTTGGTTAGATGAACTAGCTTTATTATCAAGAGAAATTGGCTCATCATCACAATTATTTTTGATATGGAATGGATTAGTCTCATAAAAAACAACATGCATAGATTCATCAACAACTATAGTTCGTTTATTGAACACTCTATATGCTTTACTATTTGAAGAATAACCAAGGAATATACCTTTATCGGATTTAGTATCGAATTTATCAAGATTATTTCTATCATTCAATGCAAAGCACTTACTTCCAAAAACTTTGAAATATCCAATGTTAGGTTTTCGATTATTCCATAGTTCATAAGGAGTTTTATTTAAAGTGTTTCTATTGATGGTTCTATTTATAATATAGCAAACGGTGTTAATAGCTTCGGCCCAAAAGTATTGAGGTAAATTATGTTCATTAAGCATAGTTCTAGACATTTCTTGAAGTGATCTATTTTTACATTCTACTACTCCATTTTGTTGAGGAGTACGAGGTGCCAAGAAATTGTGTTCAAAACCATTTTGATCACAATATAGTTCAATATCTTGATTATCAAATTCTCTACCTCTATCACTTCTAACATTGTTAATTGTATAACCTTTTTCATTTTGAATTCTTCTACAATGTTTAACAAATGTTTTATGAGCTTCATTTTTGTGAGCAAGAAATAATACCCATGTATAGCGAGAGTAATCATCAATAATTACAAATACATACAATTTGCCACTTAAATTAGCGGTTCTAATAGAACCAAATAAATCCATATGCAAGATTTCTAGAGGTCTTGAAGTAGAAATAACTTTCTTTTTCTTTTTTCTTAAAAGATGACTTAGTTTGTTTACCTAATTGACATGCATCACATATTTTATCTTTAACAAATTTAGTAATCGGCAAGGCTTTTACTAAATTAAGTTTAGACAATTTTGAGAGTAATTCCATATTGGCATGTCCTAATCTTTTATGCCACAACCAACTATTTTCATTTATGGCAGCAAGGCAAATTGATTCTTTTGATGTCATATTATCAAGATCAATAGTGTAGACATTTTCATTTCTAAATGCCACAAATAGAACTTGATTATCAATTTCATTTACTATAATGCATATGATTGATTTCAATATTACATTATAGCCTTTATCACACAATTGCTAATACTTAGCAAGTTATGTTTCAAGCCATCAACCAAGAGAACATCTTCAATAACAAGAGAATGTGTTTTATCAATATTACCTATACTGATGATCTTTCCTTTTGAGTTATCACCGAATTTGACATTTCCTCCATATTTTAGAGTAAGAGAAGTAAACTTATTTTTGTCACCTATCATATGCCTTGAACATCCATTATCGAGAAGCCACTTATCCTTAATAGATTTGGATATTAAGCATACCTACAAAACAAATTTAAGTAACTTTCTTTGGTACCCAAATCTTCTTGGGTCCTTTTGGGTTAGTTGGTGGTGTGGTTCCTTTAATAATCCAAATCATATTTTTCATGGGACATGTATGAATATTATGCCCTATTTTTTCACAATGTTTACATATGAGAGATTTTAAGAAGTTTTCATTAATGAAAAATTTTTGATAGTGTTTTTCTTTTGTTTCGGATTATATGCAATACCCGCTTTGTCAAAAACACATCTTTGACTACCCAACAAATTATCCAAAATTTTCTTTCCATTTGTGAAGTTAGTCAAAATTTTGGTTAGGTTTTCAACCTTAAGTTTTAGTTCTTTATTTTCATTGACCAAAAGATTTGAATCGTGAACAATTTGTGATGATGTTTCCACATCATTTGCTTTCATTTTCTCAGTAAAGCTTTGTGGCTTAATTTTCAACTTAACTATTTTTTTTCTAAAGATAGATTTTATCATTTAAAGAAATAATTTGTTTCTCTAGAATTTCATTCTTGCTTTTTAAATCATCTAATTCTTTTGAAAGAGATGAGACTTTATTTTTAAAAGCGTTATTTTTCGGAACACTTTTCTCAAATTCTTCAACTAACTCTTCAAAAGCATTTTGTAATTCATCATAGCTATAAGATTTATCTTCTAAAGAATTGAGTTCCGAAGTTTCCTCATCTTCATATGCCATTAAGCAAAAAGCTTCGGTAGAATCTTCTTCATCATTGGATGCTTGAGGGCTAATGCTTGTACATTCATCTTTCTCTATTTGAGGCAATTTGTGATCATGAACGAGCATGCTCATCTTTGATTTTTCAACTTGACTTGTTTCTTCATATGTAGCTTCAAATTTTTCCCAAATTTCTTTATCTGAATTACAACTTGAAATTTCATCAAATTCCTTTGAGTCAAACGCACAATATAAACAATTCGTAGCTGTATAATTTAATTCAATGAGTTTGACATCATTTTCATCCCATTCATTTTCTTGTTTGGGTATTTCTTGTTCTTCTACTATTTTAGTAGGAACATGAGAACCATTTACAATGATTTTCCATATGAGATAATCTTGAGCTTTAATGTATGTAGTCATTCTAGTTTTCCAATAACTATAATCATTGTTAATGAACAAGGGTGGTCTATTTGTAGATTGACCTTCACATATTTGAGGTCTAGATGTGTTTGCCATGATCTTAACTCTAAGATTGTTAAATCTATATGTAGAGCCTTGGCTTTGATACCAATTGTTACTCAAATATCAACCTAAGAGGGGGGTGATTTAGGTTAAGGCAAACTTTTTCGATTTAAATGCGGAATTAAAAACTATCCTCAAATAGCAAATGTTGATTAAGCAATTCTAAGAGCACAATTCAATTTGCAATATAGATATGATATGAAATGTAGTAAAAGTATATATAAGCAATTGAATATGTAAGAGATAGAGAGAGAGAATCAAACACAATGATTGTTATTGAGGTTCGGCTTCCCCGCCTACATTCTCGCCTCAAGATCACTTCTTGAGGATTCCCAAATTCACTAATTTGACAATCTTCTTTCGGAGGAAGATCAAACTGTTACAAATCTTTCTTACACGGTGAAGAGTAATCACCGAGTGAAAAATCATTTTCACTCCTTAGGATTTAAACCAAAACCCTAACAAAACACTCACAAGTTTTAACAAAGGATTTGTTGTACACACTAAGGCTCTCTCAAAGAGTAGTAGTACATAATATGCTCACTCTAATAGTATATCAAGGATTTGATCAATATGGCTAAAAAAGTGTTTGGAAGAATTTGATTTTCAATCAAGGATTTTGAATGATATGAAAATATACGCTTGAGAAGGATGGATTGATGTAAAAGATGTTTTCATTTCTTTCTCAATAGATTTCTCTTGTATTGCTTTGTATTTAGAAATGAAGAAAGAGTAGTATTTATAGCCATAATTGTTTTTTTCCCGTTATCATGTTGTCTTGTATTTCTCTTGAATTTCAATAAATCTAGCCATTATTTTTTACTTTGTCAATATTTTGAAAACAAATCTATTTCAGAGATTTTTAGCCGTAATTGATTTCATGGTTGTCTTGCATTTTTTGAATTTCAATCAATCAAGCCGTTATCTTTGACTTTGTCAATATTTTGAAAAAATTTTCTGTTTTAAAATTTTTTAGCTGTAATTGATTTCATGGTTTTCTTGCATTTTTGAATTTCAATCAATCAAGCCGTTATCTTTGACTTTGTCAATATTTTGAAAAACTTTTCTGTTTCAAAAATTTTTAGCCGTAATTGATTTCTTCTCATTCTCATTTCAATCAATCTAGCCATTATATTTGACTTTGTCAATATTTTGAAAACTTTTCAGTTTAGAAATTTTTAGCCGTAATTGATTTATTTCCGTTCACATGGCTGTCTTGCATTTCTTTTGAATTGCAAACAATCTAGCCGTTATTTTTGAAAATCAATTTAAGTTAGTTTTAAAGTTGAGCCTTAAAGATCAAATCTTAATAAACTTTACAAAACCTAACTCTTACTTCTCATATGTCTCGAAACATGATTCTTGAGCTTGATTTCTTTGTCTTGAGTCTTGATGACTTTGATCTTCAGTGAATTTGCAACTTGTCGACTTTGCATTTGCTTGATAATTGAATTGGCCATGTTGGTCCAATTAAATCAATAGTCAACATTGTGCTTTAAACATAAATCGTTAGTTCATATGAAAATATCATTTATGAATAACTTAAAATCATGGTTATCATCAAAATTACATGAATATCCTTGGATTAATTATCCAATTAATAAGTATTGAAATCTTGAGGCTAATAGCAATCACTCTCATGGTGGAAGGAGAGGTGCTGCCTAACAATGCACATAAAGTGATCTCGGCCTTCTCTTCTTCTAATTCTACCTCAACTTCTTCTTCCTTAATCTCTACCAATTCGGCTTCTTCATCTTCCACCTCTTCCATAAGATATAGTTTCCTATTCTTGCACCTGTGGTCTGAACTCCATCTCTCATCACAATTGTAGCACAAACCCTTTTTCCTCCTCTCTGACATTTGCATAGGTGTTAACCTTTGCACTGGCATATAGGGTTTTGCACTGAACTTTTTGGAATCCTCACTTTTGTTCTCAACCCGAGCTGCTCCTTGTTGGGCTTGTGACTGGACCTATGAGCCTTGGCTTAGCTCATAGGTTGGTCTTGTACTTCTTTTCACAGTCGCCAAGTATTCCTCTTGTATCTTAGCCAAGGCATAGGCCTCCCCTAAGTTCCTTGGCCCTTGCATTTTTACTGCCAACCTGATTTCATCTTTCATGCCACTCATGAAACAGCTTAATTTATGCATGTCAGATAAATCCCTCACCCTATTACTAGTTGACTCAAATTGACTCTTATATGCAGCAATAGTATGAGTTTGTTTCAATTTAGTCAACAATTCCATAGGATCATCATAACTAGCAGGCCCAAACCTAATTTGTATAACTCTGACAAAATCATTCCATCCATGCAATTCATACTCACAATCTTGGAACCATACTGGGGCTTCCTTATCTAAATGGTAAGAAGCATGCATTACCTTCTCAAGTTCATGAATTTGATAGTAGTGAAAGTATTGCAATGCCTTATACACCCAAGCTATTGGATCACCACCCTTGAACCTTGGAAAGTCCAACTTCATAGGCCTCAGGTCCCTTGCTCTTCCTTGGTGCCATGGAGGTCCATCTTGCTCTTGCCAATAAGGATCTCTATGGTGAGCTCCTTGCCACTGCCTTGGCCTTTCCCAAGCTAGTCTTCCTCCTCTTGGATCAAACCAAGCCTCATCTTGGTCATTCAAACCCCATTGTTTCTCTCTCAGGTCACTAAAGTGCATTCCATGTCTTGGAGGGGCTGCGTGGGGCTCAAACTGTGCTTGCTGGCCCTGCTGCCTTCCTAGCCAAGGTTCTTCATAAGGAGCATCAAAATTCCCTTGAAATGGAGGCATGAACCTAGTATTGTTCCTCACACTTCCTCAATCGGGTCACCAAATTCACCCAAAATGGGTCCATTTTGCCCATTTTCAAAAACCTCACCTATTTGCATACCAACCCGTGGCTGATTAGCTTAGACTCTAAAGTCTTGATTCAATGGTCTCATGGGCATAGCATTCCTCATCTCAACCCCTAATGGAACCCCATGAGCTTCTCTAGGAGCTATTGGAATTTGCTCTCCCAAATTAGCTTGAACCAGATTTGGAGTTTGCTACTCTTGCCTCGGTTGCATAGCTGGTTGCTCCACCACCGGTTGCTTCTGTAACAGCTCCCTGACCATGGCTTGAAGGTTATCAAGGCCACTATCCACCTTAGCCTCCAGCCTATCAAACTTTGTATGCAATTGCTCAATTGCACTCGAGTGCTCATCAATTTGAGTTTGCAATCTTTGCAAACCTTCATCAAGAACACCGATTGGCACACCAACCTTTGTTTCTATAACCATGGCTCGTATATAGCTTTGATACCAAATGAAATGGTCCCACTTCTCTTTCTCTCAAAATCACTCGAATACTCTCACAATTCACACAATCAAGGAACCACTTCAACAATTCAATCCGATAGGATTGATCCCCTTGAATTCATAAACAAAACCTACTAATTATAGTTGAATTCTATCAACTATTGTACTTAATCTCCTAGAGAGATTTCTATGAGTATCAATGAAGGTATTTTGGATAATGAGCAACAATGGAGGATTGGGAGAGATAATCCACACGGTTTGCATGGGATTTCTCATGCAAGCCTCTCATTAGTTGATCTAGATCAAGCCTCCCATTGGCTAGTCTAGATCAAAGCTCCTATTGGTTATTGCTAGTAACAACCAAGGTACAACCCTTAGAAGCTCTAACAAATAAGTACAAAGGGTTAAAGCCTAGAAATGTACTAGACCCCCAATACACCTAAATAACCACCTAGGTACAAGCTTGTATAGCTTGGACATACTAATCATGAATATATAAGCTCACAAATGTCTTAATCAAATGTTTAACTAATCCAATCCGTGCCTTAGTAGTTAGGGTATGCATACGCACGGATGTGGGATGGTTGGAGTCTTAACACCCGGTTTGCTGACTGTGAGAACCACGGCCCTTAATCTATAAAAGTCTAAACATGATTCTCAAAAATGGTTACTTATACTGTTTTCCATCCTAATCTTTAGGAGAATTTATAATGGAGTCGCCACCTAACTTTTATAAAAAAAAACTAAGAAAAAAGTACATATTTTATTAATTGAATAAATAATACAATGATTTGGAAAAGAAATAAATTACAATATTTTTCCCTTGATACAATCTAAGAAAACAAAATACAAGACTTTGGTCCTAAATACAATCTAAAAAAGAAGGTAAATAGAATACATAAACTAATCTAATCTTCCCCTAAGATTAGAATTCAGGGGCTAGGGGATTGGATGGGAAGGTGTTAGGCACCCATTCAACCTGACCTAGGCTAGTCTCTAAAGATCCATTAGTCTAAGTTCACAACCTCAAACAAACCATACTCGCATTTGATTTATAGAATCGCAACAATACATGCAATGAAAAATTAAACAATGATTAATCATTAAGCAATTAAAATCATTTAAGCACGTATCTCACATGAAAAAGAAAAATGAAAGTTGTTGTAATTTTAGTACAACATGTTAGAAAAATCAGATTTGCATCATTCACAAAACAGAAATTGAAAAAAATGCAATCTAGCAATTGTGCATTAAAAATTAACCAAGCAAATAAAATTAAAACCTAATCATGCATTCTACACAATTAAAGTTGTTGCATTAAATTTAAAAAAAAGAAAAAGAAAAAAGCATTGTACCTTTTGGGATGCAACCTCTTGAATGAGTGTCCTGAATTGAATTTGATTGTTATGGGGTGCAGCTTCTTGATGGAGAATACCAGATCCGGTCCTGAAAATTGTTCTTAGAGAAAAACCGTTAAATTTGATTAAAATAGATTAAAAATGGAATTGAAAGATTGGAAATAGAGATTACCAAAAATGGCTTTTATAATCTTTGGATTTGAATATAAGAACACACTTGTGTTCTTATTCCAAGGTATAATCCTTTGCAAAAATTCTCTTGAATTTTGCTTAGGATTGCTCTGACTACTTTTTCCACCCTCCTGTTAAAATGAGAATATTTTATATTTATATGGCAGCCCTAAAATGAACCTACCCACATTCTAGACCACATGGGAGTGCATTAGGGTTTTGAAAATTGGATATATTTCATGAAAATCACGAAATTATGACTGATTTTTAGGCCCTGATTGCGGGCCTATTTTGACCCTTTAAACATTCGAATTTGGAGATGTTCATTAGATGCATATTTGTGGCCCATCATGTCAGCTTTTGAGCCCAATTAGAATAAACTCAATTGGATTAGTGAGTCAAACGTTATGATTGAAATATCGATCCGTGTACAAGCTGGAATCCAAATCCGAATTGGGCTTTGGATAATTCCAAGTTTTTTCACCTTTGGTCAACTTCTAGTGGATTTAGAAGTCTTTATTTGGCTGAATTTGAGATTTCTTGATTTTAATCAATTTATTAATAATTAATATGATAATTATTGGTCAAAATAATTATCTCATTAGTTAAAAATAAGGGTAAATTATACTAACACCCCCTTCTTTTAGGGAAATTAGACTCGTAACATCTTAGTTTGAGAAAATGATACTCTGCTCCTAAATTTATAAAATAATTAACACTCCACCCCCTTTTTCATTTTTTTTTCTTTTTTTGTTTATTTTTTTATTAATTTTTTTAACCAATGTCTAACTAATTAAAATTAAAAAGAAAAATTATATTTTAATTATTTTAAGTTTAAGTGGGGAATATTCTTTTAAAAATTAGGGAAAACGGGGCTGTCACGCCCCAAACGCACTAAGGTCCAAAGCATGAAAAACTAAATCATCAAGAGAAACTGTGAGAGATTTTTCCTTTATGTTACACCATATACACAATATATCTATTTTATTAGATATCCACATAATCTCCACAAAGTAAGTCAGAGCTCAAGAAACTGTTTACAACAATACAAAATACAAATCATACATCTCCAAAATATAAATTTACAGTTGAGATGTCTCTAAAAACTCGACCACTACTAAAGTAACTATTGTCTCTACAAAAGATAGAGATTACGACTCAACTGATCCACAAGACATGACGAGTCTCCCAATCTAGTGTAGTGCTCCAGAACTTTAACTCGAGGTATAGCTAACAGATCTAAAAAAGTGGTTAAATAAAAGAATGAGCTAAAGCCCAGTAAGTGGCATAAATAATGGGGTTAGGGGAAATGCAAGTTTATTGATACTAAAGCATGTTACGAAACATAACATAGATTTGGAAACTTTTATATAAGTTCTCTCAAAATCATCTTCCTTTCAAGATATAAATAATGAAACTACATAATACACCATGTGAGCCATATAATTTTCCAATACTTTTCAAAAGCACCAATACTTCTCAAAAGCATAAAACCACAAACACCCACGGCCACGTGACAAGGCTTCTACTAGGAGCTTCGTTAGGTCCACAAGTAAAAGACCACACAACTTGGCTTCTACTAGGAGCTTCGTTAGGCCCACAGGTAAAAGACCACACAACTAGGCTTTTACTAGGAGCTTCGTTAGGCCTACAGGTAAAAGACCTCACAACTTGGTTTCTACCAGGAGCTTCGTTAGGCCCACAAGTAAAAGACCAATTTGGTTTCTACCAGGAGCTTCGTTAGGCCCACAGGTAAAAGACCATACATCTTTGTTTTTACCAGGAGCTTCGTTAGGCCCACAGGTAAGTTGTGTTTCTACCAGGAGTTTCGTTAGGCTCACAGGTAAGTTGTGTTTTCTACCAGGAGCTTCGTTAGGCCCACAAGTAAGTTGTGTTTCTACCAGGAGCTTCGTTAGGCCTACAGGTAATTTGTGATTCTACCGAGAGCTTCGTTAAGCCCACAGGTAAACAGCATCCAGCTGGGTAATCACCGTATAATCACAATTGTCACGGCACAAGGGTAAAATAACAAAAGTAGCTCACACGTTAACATAATAAAAATACATAGTTCATTTCCAAGTAGTTTGATAAGACCTTTCAAAATTCAAAGTATTCACAAAACTTGTCACTTATCCAAATAATTCCCAAACATTTAAAAGTTTCCAAAACATATCTCAAACAACAAAATCAATGATAAAGCATCTTTAAAAATCACAATAATCCAATAACTTTATCAAATAACTCCCCAAGGATTAATGAAAGATGCTTATAAAATTTCCAATCTAGCAAATCATGCATTTCCCCATATGCAATATCAAATATAATGCATTTTCTCATAAATAAATAAATACTAAGGTTTATACACAAAATCTTTTAGGAAAAGTATAGTTTCACAATAATTTTCCAAAATGTGTTTATAAACCTTAAAATAAATCTCATATGCAATGATGATTATTTTTCCAAAAGTCCCATTAAGAAGCTACTTACCTCGCGTGATCACCACACTTATCTCCATAAACTAAAAGGATCCCCTAAAATTCAAACCAAAGACTCTAAAGCCTAAGTTGACCATCCTAAGACACAGATCCATTCCCAATTGGGAATCAAACAATCATACAAGAAATCTCTAGGATCATAATGCTACCACGATCTTTAATGCCCCATTGCAAGCAATGTGCATTAACTACAATAAATACAGAACGCATCACTGAAAATCAGGAATATCAAACAGAGATAGCAAGACTTATACATTTCTTTCGGTTACCAAACGATAGAACCAAGCCACAATAAAAATCAACCAAGTAGTACACACATCAAGGAATACTCATATGAAATTTCAACTCAATTCAATAAATAAAAGCTTGGGACAAATTCTGCAAAAATATCTATTTTCAGATTAAAATGGAAGCAGGTCAGCCCTTTGTAAAATTCGTTTGACCCACTTAGAGTCATCCGATTAGCCTGAAAATTTATAAGGATGTACTTCTATATGTGTATAAGGTACCACAGAAATTTCAGCTCAAAAAGAGTTCTACAAAATTTATTAAAAATCCCGCAATGTGGCTGACTCAAATCTGACAGATTTGGAGTTAAGAAAGGGAAATGACAACTTGGTTCAAGGAAACACAATTCAAATTAAAGCCATGGATATTAACTTCCTAAAAAATAGGAACTTCAGCCCTTATAGAAAAATCCTCTTTTAAGTTTTGGTTTAGAAACATCACCCAAGAAATTTCCCATTACATTAGTCAATACCCATAACATTCAAATCAATAAACTCTTTAAAATTCCATAATCCATCTTTCCCACACCCTCTTCAAGCCAAATATTAATAAATCGCAAAACAAATAACAAGAAGAAGATGTGTATTTTCGGACTCCAAGGCAAACTACAAAATTAGACCCACTTAAGTCTCAAATGACCCCAAAATCTTCATAAAACAATCATCCAATCCCAAACCCATGACATCAAGAACAACTCTCAAACAAGCCTTGTATAGATATCTCAAGAAACTAGAGAATGGATCAAAGATTTCACCTTAGATTTATGCAAATATGGCCGGCAAGAGAGAGAGAAAAGGCTTGGCCAGTGAGTTGTGGGAGACTGCTGATCTGGTGATGTGTTTCGGTGATGGTGGTGGTGGTGTGTGTGTGTGTGTAGAAGAGTGATAGTGAGAGTTAGGGGGAGAGAGAGACGGGTGAGAAGGAAAGAGTGGGGGGTTTTAAATAAGGAGTGTGTGGTGGGGGATGGTTTATAGCAAAATATCTAGTAAGGAAATTTACAAAAATACCCTCAACTTAACAATTAAATTCCGGGGTGTTACAAGGGCTGAGTGTTAATTATTTTGCAAATTTGGAAGCAGAGTGTCATTTCTCGAAATTAGGGTGTAACGAGTCTAATTTCCCCCAAAAAAGGGGATGTTAGTGTAATTTACCCTAAAAATAAATCAATTTAAAAATTATCCTTTGATGAATATCTTGTGCATGAATACTTACCATTTTAAGGTGTTCTAAACCAATAGGAATTATTTATTAATTGATTTTAATTTAATCCTTTAGAGTACCAATCAAATTAATGAACAAGTAATTCTATGCATGTTGTCGACACCGGCGGAAAATTTATTCCCTTTTTATTATTTTCCTAGATATCGACCCCCATTTGGCGAGTGTGTGTGTGATCTCTATCTCTTTTCCGTTTCGAGATATGAGTTGTGTGTGTGTGGGAACTTGTGTACGTGTGT
>BKZX01029859.1:0-11960 GCA_014362285.1 Fagus crenata | reverse complement strand
CCTCTTCATTTAACATTTTCCCATTATTCTAGCTTAAACTTGCCTTTCCATGTCTCAACCGCTTCCTCTTCCTTTCATCAAAATGCACAAATGAATGATGGTTTAAAACTTTCAGTCTTCCTCTTCATCTAATCATTGATTTTGGCTTTCAGGTTTTAAACTCTAGGGTTTGTTCTCTTTTCTCACCTTTCAAATTTCAGATTAGTGCAGGAGGACTACTTTGATTAATCATCCACCAAGATTTGATTTAGATGAAGAAGATGTGAGCATTAGCCTACTCTTCAAGAAATCAACTACATCAAGGTTCTCTCTTTTCTTCTTTCTTTGGTCTTCTCTTCCTCTGCCTTCAATTTGTACTTTTTTTGTAATCTTAATAAATAGAGACAATTGAACTACTACAAAGGTTAGTTATCTGGTAAAAGTTTTTGCTTAGCCACTAATTAGGTTTTAGTTCTAGAAACACGTGGATAGAACTACTTCCCTCTTTTCAGGTACAATTCTTGCAATGCATTCAGTTAATTTTCCATTTTTCGCATATTAATTTTTCATGAGCAATATTTTTTTGTTATTTTCTTTTATATTCAAAAGATTTTATCTATTAGATGTTTGACAAAATGTCTCAAATATGAAATATGAAATTTAATTTTGCCATCTCATTTCTGATTTAGGGATTTGAAACCAAAAACAATTGATTTTGGACTAATTAGCAAAAGGATGATTAGTGAATTAGTACCAAAAGAATTCCTATGGGGTTTGGGTGTCGGAAATAATGCTTCTACAACCGTTGGATGGAGAAATGGCCTACCCTTCAACACCTCTCCCAGTATTCTCTTGATGTACGTAGGTACACTCTTTTTTGAATATCCCTTTTTGGGTTTGTGATTGTTTTATAGATTCTGAAATCTTCCTTTTAAATGTTGGTTTGTTAGCAGGAGGTGAATGAAATGTTGGCTGGTTTCGGGTACTACAGCCGAGCACGTTTTCTTTTAGAGGTGCTCTCTTCACACAACCCTCTATTATCACTATCATATTATTATTATTATGAGAATATGAACTGGCATTTTATTTAAACCTCTCTACCACTAATATTCATATTTGTACTTTGATTTTTAGGTTTATTTTTTATTTTATTTATTTATTTTTATTTTTATGAGCAAGTAGGGAATTTTATTAAAGAAGTAATACCAAGTACAAACACCTAAACTCTGCAGAACAAAGTGGATGCTTTTCTTTTGTTGTTATTCTAGAAGTCATAATACATGGAGAGTGGTAAGAAGGAAGATATCATAAATAAGGTGATACTGTTATCATAGCTAAAACCTGTAATTTGGGATTTTTTTTGATTTGCAGTGGTTTTGACTCCAACCCAACTCGCCATCGTGATGGAGCATGCGAGTTACTTTCCTTGCAAAAGTCTCGAATCTTGGTATGTCAATTTCCATTTTAAACTATCTCTACAAATCAAACCAAATTTCCTAAAATCTCTACAATTCCAAGTTGTCTACTATCTTCTTTATACAGGTTGGACGCTTGCGTTATGTCCTCCCTCAAAGTGTTTGAAGAAATGCCTAAACCAAAGTTTTCATCACCAAAACTCTTCAGGTTTGTTTGGGTTCTCAATTTCAGTTAGTGGTTCTGATGTGATGATTTGTGTTACAAATTAAATTAGTCATTAGCATCAAAACATGATTGGCCATGCAGATACTTACTTAAAATTTTAGGTTTTTTTATTGTTAATCTGGTATGGTTCATATACTGTTTAGTTGAATTGGAGTTCACTGATTTGGTAGATTGGAGTCTCATGGTCTATATAACTGTTCAAATATTTGTTCTCTTATGGAATCAATGATTTATATATCTGTTCAAATATTTGTTCTCTTATGGAATCAATGTTACAGTAGTATATGCACAATATGTGTACTAATTTACCAAATTAGTATATAAAAGTAACTCTTTTATTAAATTACCAGAAAGAGATGTAGCGCACAAATTAGGAATATAATGACTTTAAAAAAGCAAAGATGAGTTGGAAATATGTGAGACTTCAAAAACTACTAAAAACCTGTGTGATGTTGGTATGGAATAGGAAAGCTAAGGTATAAAATTGTAAACAAAATTTAGGGCTATTTGTTTTGCGTTTGTTACAGTGTAAACCAAGGAAAAAGTAAATCATGAAGTTCTTTTGATATCATAATAATGATTTACTTAATTATATATAGACCATGTGCTTATAGTAAGCTGACACTAACTTGGGATAGCAAGAAGTGTTATGTCATAATTAAATGTTCTTTGTATCCATTGGGACATTATTCTACTTGGTAGGTCGAGGAAGTGGTACAAATGATGTGGATTGAGCTTAAAAGTAAATGGATGTTCCATAAGAGTTGTAATGTGCTAAGCATCACATTTTACTTATATGCTTAGATTATTTGGAGTTATGGATGTTTGATCTATACTGCAATCCTCTTATGTTAGTTGTAACTTTCTATTCTAAATATCTTGCAAAATTTCCATTTTCTTATTATATGTTTTTATCTTTGCAACTTTAAACGATTTTCTATTATGAACGTCATTGTGGATAGAACTTTATGATCCTTACCCTATTTCATTAGCTCAATTGAACACTTTCTGTATATTACATTCTTTTGATTATCCCAATTTTTTGTACAAGTAGTATGTAAGCCAAGTTAGATCCATTAAATGGTTATAGAAAGATAAGATGCTATATTTACATCACCCAAAAGTACTCAGAAATGACCTTTATTACAACAAAATCTGTGAGTTCTTAATCAAAATTGAAACTGAAGATTGATGCTATTAGTGAAAAAAGGTATTATATTGGTAAGTCCCATTACTTTTTATGTTCTTGACATTTCGTTATCTTCTGCTTTTACAAATATGATTTTTTAGCTTGCAATTGTATGGTTTACGATTGTTGAGTGCTCCTAAGTTCATTGATCGATTGGAAATTTAGATTATTTCTTCATGAATTCAGTAGGAAAAGTAGAATTTAGGTATTTTATCTCAAGTTTGTATCCAATAATTTGGATTTATCTTTTGTACTCTCATGTGTTGACCAGATATTTTTAATGTATTGCTACAGTTTCTTAAAGGAAGGTGCCATGCTTAAGGGGTTGTGATGTGAGGGATTCCAAGAAATATAATGAAATATCTGACTCAGTAAAATGAATTACTCAATTAAACCAAGATGTTATTACTATTAGATGCAATTTGCGTGACCACATCTATGATTTTATTGGATAGTAAATCTAATATGGTCCAAATAGATGTAACTTTAAAGTTTGTGTTCTTCAATTTTTGAGACAATGCTCATAATCATGATAGTTGGGAGTTGAATGTATTTGTTTTGTCAATCATAGTGTTTTTTATTTTATTTTTAACTACACACAACTTTTATGTACTTTTTATACATTGGAAAATGCTAATTTAAAAAAAAGAAAAGAAAAAAAAGAGCTTCAATAGAATTTTAAACAAACAAAGAAATTACTCAAAAAAAAAAAAAATCTACCAAAGAAATTTTTTGACAACCTTTCCGTGCATTGCACGGGATATTGTCTAGTTACTTATAAAAATAAAGGAGGCTTGTGATAAGCTGTAGACTTAGATATCCTGGGTTTGATGCCCATTAGAAGCTTCTCATAGATTACTCGATACATGGTTCTAGCAAGTGGGGTTGTGCATCCGGGGTTAACTACCCAGGGGTGGGTCCGAAGGGTCCTGCCAGGTTCCTTATCATAAAAAAATTAAAATAAAATACTTGTAACATCTTGTGTTCTAAAAAAAGATTCTAAACTGAAAACACACACACGCACAAAAGAAAAACAGGAAAAAGAAACCCTTGTATTGGACACCCTTGTGTGAAGATAGTTATGTGTAGATCATTGCTGGCAATTATCAACTTTCTTCACCTCTTCCTGACACCTGAAGGGTTCTCATAGTGGACATGGTCATTTGCTGCCATGTTTTCCACTTATGAGTAACTCTTGAAATTTCACTTTCCCGTTTGGAGTTCGACATGCATTTGCAACAAAAGCCACATCAAATATTATTAGATCCTCAACTGCAGAACATGATTAAGCCTAACATCTCCACTATTTCTTGTTGGCTATAGAATACTTGTTATGCATTTATCTTTATTTAAGGTCATATTTATGGCTTTATCTCAATCCATGTTTTTTTTGTCCTTCTCTTGTCCTTAGCTTCTTTCATTGAATTGATATTGCTCTTCTTTAGAAGAATGGTCTTTGTTATTTATTTCGTATGACTCTTAACAAAAGCATCATCTAATTGAGAGACACAATTAGGCCAGTGTATCCATTAATATTTTCATTGTTTAAGCTAACACCTTATGTGATGATGTTAATATTTGCCCTTTAAATGGTTAGATCTATTATCTTGAATATCTACTTTGCATTCTTATAACTAAGCAAATCCCACATATTTTCCTATTTACTTCTAAGCTGATTTTCATGAAATCCTCCCTTAGTACCCCAAGCACCGATGGTAAAAGGTAGATGTAATTTCAGCTGATTATTTAACCTTGTAGCCTTGAGAAATTCCACCTACTTGAAAAGTTATTGCCCTTTTTTTCTGTGGATTTTACATTGCATTAAGAACCGTATCAAGTTGGTATTCTATTCATCCGCTTCCGCATACTAATCTTCAAGTCTCTTCTATCTCTTGTCAGCCAGAGTAGTATTAAGATGGTGAAATCTTGGGAAGTCCTCGTGTTGCACCCCGTACTTTTACTATTAAAAAAAAAGTCTCACCTATCTACCCAAAAGAAGTTTGTATTTTATCCTTTTTAGCCTAAAAGCCCTTGAAGTTTGTTTCATATCATTCTTTTCCAACTCATCCAACCAAAGAATTCCTTCTTCTTTTTTTTTTTTTAGCAATTTTCTTTTTCTTCTCTTCGAAGATGAAACAAGAATCTTAATGCTAGAAGGAAGATGTACAAACAGGGAGAGGAGATCTTCCTACAACAAGAGGAACTGAAATAAAGGAAAGCATTACAAAATGAAAAGTTATATAGTTAAGGCAGTGAATGGTTGCTTCAATAGATATCCTGAATATAATCTTTCTTTTTCTTAGAATTTTAACTAGAGAGCTAATGTCAGAATTTCATGACAAAGATGGACTATTTTTGTACCTATGCTTGCTTGGGTTCTTAGAGATCTAACCAGTGGAAAAAATTTCTAGGTCGCCTTTTCAACCTCTGCTGTTGGACCAAGAATTGCTGCAGCCTCTGCCCATGCGTCCTTGGCAGCATTGTCCGAGGAGAAGGGCTTATCTGCTTCTGGAAGCATTTTACAGATAGAAGGATCTGGACAAGGTAATAGGTGAGTGTATTTCCTTCTTAAACTTTACAACAGAGCATTGATAGTTTCCTTTACCTGTGCTACTTCCATCGTATCAAATTATGTTTCTTTTTTTGGGATATTTGCTCATGAGATTATCAGAGGGTATAAGTTATGCAGTCTTTTGTCCTAGTTTTAGGAACTGTCGAGTTGCATTGCTAAATTCCTATTTTTATCCTTGAAAAATGGACTTCTCCCATATGCTATTTTTTATGCACATTATGACTTCTGTATTATTGGTGAGAAGTTTTGGAAGTATGGAGGAAGGTTTTATTGTTATGACTTACAAGAGACCTTCTTAAAACTTTTTCATTGAAATTATTGCTTATGCGTCAATGTTAGGTTATGTGTTCTGTACACAGAATAAAAAGTTTCTTTTTCGCCTTTGAAGGATGAATTCAGAGAGTATACACAGCAGAGATGGTGGCCGTCATGGAGAAATCGCAAATTCAATCCATCAAAAAGGCAAGCCATAGTTTGCTTTTCCTGTTTCCAATTTGTGTACTTTTTATGTGTTTTCCCCTATTTATTAACTAAAGTTTGTACTAAAATTTCATGTGGAATAAACTCCAGAAGAAAACTCTGGTTCATGGGGTCAAAATGAGGCAAAGGTCCGATTATCTGCAGAAAAAGTTAAAGCTGCTGCTAAAGTTGGCCCTGCTGCTGCAGCAACAAATGCAAAACTGTTTGCTGATCATGAAGAACGGGAAATTCAGCGGCTATCTGCAAATATCATAAATCATCAGGTTTAAATTTATAAATATAATAATTTTGTGATTTGTTGTCTTTTCTCTCTCTGTGTTCGACTATTGTCCCCTTATATAGTTATATTCCCCTTTTTCCTGTTTAATAGATGTTACTGGCAGTGATTAATTGTTAGCGTTTAGTTGTTAGTTGTTAGTAGGTGGAGTTGAACCTCTTAGGGAAACTTGAAACCAGGCCCAGAGGACAATGGATTATATCTTGTTTGATTTGTGTCGGGGGCTTGAACTTATTTTAGACTGTGTCTTGACTTGAAATGTATGCTGAAATTCTGTACGTGTTGTGGTTCATCTAGCACATCATATCTGAGCTGTGTTGGTGTGTCATATGTCAGGTGCGAACAAAGCTTCCATGTATAAGTGTATATGGCCTATGCTCCTTACCTTTCTTTCACTTTGAGGGGTTTTCATTTTCTAATTTATTCCCCTTGGATAATTTATTCAATTCATCTATTGTGCATTGTTTGTAACTTACCTGGTTTTTTATGGTCCAAAAGGACCCTGGACATTAAACCCAACGAGTGTTTTATGGAGCATTTAGATGCCACTTGAAAATTATGAGTTGTGTCTTCAGTAGGATGCAAAATTAGCTCATTGTGCTTCTAACCCCATCATGTATTCTTCATGTTTTGACTAAAATGCATTTTACATTCTTTAAGTTTGGTCGATTTGGATTTCGTCCCCTGATGTTTGAAAATTTGAATCAATTACCTTGAAGTTTGGTTCCATTTTGATATTGGTCCTTCTGTTCAAAAAATGTTAGGACTTAATCGTTAACTACCACATCATCTCAAAACGATGTAGGTTTGATTCATTAAAATGACTTCGTTTTGAGCCACGTCGCTAAAAAAATATTTAATATTTTGTTTTATTTTGTTTTCTCCATTTTATTTCCACTTTACTTTTTTTCTCTCTCAGATCAAATAAATTTTTTTTTGCAACTTTCCTTAGGTTAGTTGGGATTTAATCTGAGATTTTCTGTCTCTCTCTCTCTCTCATCTCACGTCTCTCTTAGATCTTCTCTCGTTTCCAAGACTGCAGCAATTTGAGCAACGAATTCGGTTTCTTGTCCTCACTATTATTATTATTAATATTAGAGTCTTCCAAGAAAGTAGGGTTTTGGGATTGTGATCTTCGTCGTTGAAGACGGAATCTTCTACTACCACTGCATAAGTATGTGTGTGAGTGTGAGTGAGGATGCCGACGAGATGGACTAGTCGTTTTTGGTCTCTCTCATTCGTGGATCAGTGAAGATGGAGGACACCGATCCACACTGTCACTAGTCTCCCGGGAAACCCCACTGCCACGAAGACTGAGTTCAGCTAGTCTAGGTTGAGTTCCTCGATTGTGTGGTGGAAGATGAACCCTTGGGACTCCATGGCTTGGTTTGAGATGGAGCTGTTGCTGCTGGTTTGGGTTTGGATTTGAACTGAGACATCGCTGATTTTGTGGTGGGTGTGGTTTTTGATTTGATTTTTTGGTGATTATGATATGATTTTCTAGCTTATGGTGAATCTGGGGTTTCTCTGGATGATGAGGGAAAATGCAAAGAGAGCAGAGGGGGTGAGTGAGTTTTTTTGGTTTTGATGGCTTTGGCGGTGTGGTGAGATCTTTTTGTTGTTTGGGTCTGAATTTCACTCCTTGTCAAAACTGGTCTCATCTACCAGGCCATCCAAGTGTTCGACGAATGGACCCAATCAAATTGCAACAATTTCAGCGTCGACTACAAACCATTTCGTCGGCATATTGGTCCACCTGCATATTGGTCCACTAAAGGTGGAAGTGTAAAGACGCAATCTTCCACGAAGTTGTCAAAAGTGTTGAAGCCTCTACATAGTTCCATGGTGACAAAGCTCTAGTCTTCTGCACCGTATGGATTGAAGGCTCGCTTGATGGCCCCCTTTACATACTCAAGGTTCATTTCTAGGTTGTGCGAGATCAAGAACTTTCCCATTTAATATTTCTTTTAAAGAACATACTCAACGGTGCCACTTCCATATGTACGAAGGAGGCTAGTGGTTCTTGACTGGTCTTGTATATGTAAACGAGATCTTACTTGTTATTTGAACAAGTAAAAGTTATGTCTTGGTCCGAGTGGGTATAGCATTTCTCTTCTACATGTCCATGGAGTTTTGAAAAATCCAAACATGGTTGCCAGAGATTTATGGGATATGGTCTTTTGCTTGTTTGGGGTTGATTGGGTGATGCCACAAGAGATGTTGGATCTTTTATTTTGCTGGCCTCGGTTGTCTAGGAGGGTTAATGGAGCAATCCGGGATCCCACATTACTTTTTGTGGTGTTTGTGGCGAGAAAGGAATGCCTGAACTTTTGAGGGTTGTGAAAAGTCTAGTTAGGATCTCAAGTTATTTTTCTTTCACACCATTCTTGAGTGGGTCAATGCGTAGGACTTTTATCTTGTTTTTCTCTTTTAGATTTGATTGATAATTGTTCCTTTACTTTGTAATCGGACAATTCTGCTGTATACGCTTTGTGTACATGGAATCTGTCCTTTCTCCTTTTTAATGAAATTTTACTTATAAAAAAAACATCAAGAACTTTCCCTAGTCTCCTTCCTGCAACAATCCTTATCATTTTGAAATTTTAATTTTGGCTTTTGGTGTGCATACTGGCGAAGAAGGGGATTGGATCTGGGTTGTTAACATAATTTGATTTGGTTATTTTGATTTGGTTTTCGTTTGAATCTAGATACGAATAAGACCTTTTTTTTGGAAATATTTTAGTTTTCATTTGATATAGTTTTGTCTTAATTCTTTTTTTTTTTTTATAAATAAGAATTTCATTGAAACGGGAAAGATCCAAACAAGTACACAGGTAGTGAACCTGAATGAACAAACAACAAAAAAACAACAAAACAACAAAAACTAAAGACTAGCTGAACACATATCCAGCATGTCAGACAAAGAACATGACCCATCTAAGTGAGATGCCTTTGACTAGTTGAGGAGGGTGTGAAGGAAGTGGGATTTAAGAGCTGGGATAGATCTTTCCTTTTCATTAAATGTTCTGTCAATACGCTCCTGCCAAAGACACCACATGAGGCAGTGCGGAACCATTTTCCAGATCTTGCCAGCCTCCGAATTGCCACTAATCCCTTTCCAACAGCTGAGAAGGTCCACCACATCATGAGGCATCACCCAGCTCTTACCAAAAATGACCAGCACCATAGACCACAACTCCCAGGCTACAGGGCAATGCACAAGCAAGTGATTAACCGACTCACCACTTGATTTACACATGCAGCACCAATCCAATATGGTCACCCTTCTTTTTCTGAGATTCTCCGTAGTGAGAATTTTTCCCAAAGCAGCTGTCCAAACAAAAAAAGCCACCCTCGAAGGAACTTTTGCTTTCCACACACTTTTCCAAGGGAATATGCCCGAAGGATGAGGGGAGATAAGAGTGTTATAAAAAGAACGAACCTCAAACAGCCCCCGACATGAAGGAGTCCAACAAAGGGAGTCCACAACACCCGGGCGAATGATCTGAGAATAGAGGAGGGACATGAAAGAATCTACCATCTCCATTTCCCAATCCTGGACTGATCTTGTGAACTCAATATCCCAACTAATAGTCGAACCTTGGAGGTGACAAATATCCGATACTCGAGACTCAGGAGCTCGAGCTAGTTGAAAAAGGATTGGAAACTGATGACTCAACGGACTATCCCCGCACCAGATGTCATGCCAGAAATGAATACGAGAGCCATCCCCTACTTTGTAAGAGATATGTTGAGAAAAGACATCCCAACCTGCCCTGATGTGCTTCCACAAACTAACCCCATGAGGAGAACAGATTCTGTTGGAGCACCAAAAATTACTCTGACCACCATACTTACTATCAATAACCTGCCTCCATAAGGATGCCGGCTCCCTTGAGTAACGCCAAAGCCATTTTCCTAGCAACGCCTTATTAAAGATTGCCATATTTCGAATACCCAAACCACCACTATGAAGAGGAGTACAGACTTGTTGCCAGTTAACCAGGTGGAACTTTTGCTCGTCCTCCAAACCACCCCACAGAAAGTCTCTTTGCAGCTTCTCAATTTTGCGAGCAATGCTCATTGGAATGGGGAACAGAGATAAATAGTATGTGGGAATACTAGAGAGGGTGCTCTTGATAAGGGTCAGTCTACCCCCCTTTGATAAATAAAGCCTCTTCCATCCTGTTAAACGCTTCTCCATCCTTTCAACCACCCCAGCCCAAATGGACTTCATTTTGAAGGAAGCCCCAAGAGGAAGACCCAGATAAGTGAGGGGTAAAGATGCCACACTACAACCCAAAATACCTGCCAGCTCTGGGACATTAGGAATTGGACCCACAGGAACTAATTCAGACTTGCTCAAATTAATCTTTAAACCAGAAATGGCCTGGAACCATATAAAAACTCCCCGCAAATGCCAAGCCTGCTTCGAGTTAGCCCCACAAAAAATCAGCGTGTCATCCGCAAATAACGAATGAGAAATGCTCAGCTCAATCCCAGTGGAGTCACCCACTGAAAATCGGAGATGTAACCTCCTGTCACTGCCCGCTCTAACATCCTACTCAAGGCCTCCATAACAATGATAAACAGCAAAGGAGATAATGGATCTCCCTGACGCAAGCCCCGAGAGGTAGAGAAAAAACCATGAGCTCTACCATTTACTAGAACTGAAAAACGAGCTGTCGAGACACAAGTATAGATCCATTGGCGCCATCTCTCACTAAAGCCACATCGCCTTAACATGTATAACAAAAAGTTCCAGTTCACATGATCATAAGCCTTTTCAATGTCTAACTTGCATAACATACCTGGGGAACCTGACTTCATACGGCTGTCCAGGCTTTCATTGGCCACCAAAACAGAATCCAAGATTTATCTCCCCACTATAAAGGCATTTTGGGATGCCGAGATAAGCTTTGACAACACTCCTGATAATCTGTTAGCCAAAACTTTCGCAATGATTTTGTACATCCCTGTGACCAAGCTAATTGGGCGAAAATCCCTACACTCCTGAGCCCCAGGCTTTTTTGGGATCAAAGCCAGGAAAGTAACATTGAGGCTTTTCACAAAATCCCTTGATGCATGGAAATCATGAAAAACATTTAGGCTTTTTTGTCTTAATTCTAGATTTAATTCAGAGTTCAATTCCTATTTTTGGGGTCCAATTCTTTGGAACAATTTGGTGGATTGATTTCTTTGTATGCAATGGAACGTGGAAAAGATTTTGGTGTTCTTGTTCATTGAGAAAAGAAAAGAAAACAAATTGAATAATTTGATTTTTGGGATTTATTATATTTTTTTAATTTTTTTAAGATTATTTAATTACATGGCAAATTAAATTGACATGGCATAATTTCATTGGACCACCTAACACATGTGACAGGCTTAGTTGGCAGTTAACGGTCAGGTAATAATGTTTCTTGGACGGAAGCGCCAATATCAAAACGTAACCAAACCTCAAGATAGCTGATCCAAATTTTCAAACATCAAGGGGGCAAAATTCAAATTGACCAAACTTAAAGAGTGTACAATGCATTTTAGTCTTATGTTTCCCATAACTTATTTAAATGGAAACACTATTATTAATGGTGGGCATAGCCATCGGTTTGAGTCTTTTGACTCCTTGTTGATTCTTGAGCTTCTATGCATGTTGCTATGCAAGACATGATGGATTTAAACAAGTTTCTTCCAGAAATTCATGGTCACCCGCTTAATGAAGCTTTCTCTTTTATATCAGTTTGTTGGTGAAACTGTTGTTTTGGACACTCGTCCGAGATTACTAAGTTTTGTTAACTGTATAATGTGCTACAATCAGCCCT
>BKZX01029857.1:0-10293 GCA_014362285.1 Fagus crenata | reverse complement strand
CTTATCGAGAATTGCAGCCGTCGTTTTGGCTATGGGGATCAGAGCTTCTGGTGGGTCAACGTTGGCTCGAGTCAGCGCCAATGTTTGTGGTTGAATCAGTGGGTCAACGCCGGTGTTTGGGGTTCGACTGATCGAGGGTTACGGTTGAAGTGTTTATCGTCGATTTTGAATCGGTGGGTCAACGTCGGTGTTTGGGGGTTACTGCTCTAGGGTTTCAATTTGGGGGGCATTTTGTTACGGTTGAAGTGTTTAGCGTCGATTTTGGTTAAAAGGAGATAAGAGCATTTCAGGGTTTAGATAAAAATAAAATTGGTAAAGCTATTCTGGTGGGCCCTGGATCACGTGCATGTCACGTGTTGTTCTATTCCATCTATTTTAACTCGATTTTGGCCTCAGGGTGTAATGGCCGTGCAATTGGATTAGTTTAGAAGGTCAATTAATACTTTTTAAAGTTTAGGGGGTGAAGTGAAAAAGAGGTGGTAGTTTAGGGTAGTAAAGTGTAATTTTCCCAAAAAAGAATTAAGGAAGGATTTTGATAGTGATAACCTTTCTATAGAATATTTTTTTGGTCTTGTGACCCTCTCAGAACTTAACTTCTTCGTTCTTTTGATGTATCAAATGAACTTTGTGCGAGATTAAATGATTAATTAACATTAATAACTTTGTTGGTTCCCCACAAAATAATTTGATAATACCTACACAAACATGGGTATGCCAATAAATTATCTTGATTTCAAGCAAGTAAAGCACCATAGTCTACTCTGAAAATGAGGTTACAAATAATCAAAGGGTGAGAGCTGTCTGTTAAAGCAATCAGAATTAGACCCTTAAAACTCCGCCAAATCTAACACACCAACAAATGTTCAAACCCAACATCCCCACCGTCCCCCCAATTTTTTTATTATTCCCCAACAGCATATGAACTTATGAAGTTCCAAAAAGACTATTCATTCTTCAGGTGGCCTACCCATTCCTGCAACACAAATCAAAACACTATTCAATACACGTTTTCAACATTTTTGGCTCAAAATGAAATCTAAAATTCATAAAAACCAACGGCAGAAAGAACATAAAGATAACTTTCAAAATTTTAACGCCAACGCTTCAACCCAAAAACAAAAGGAGCAAAGTTGCGAAATCTTGGAACCTAACCAGAGAGAGGAATATCCTCCAACCCATTATGTGACGATTTATAAAACCACCCACTTGTATTAAATCACATGACTCATTGAATTATTTAAACAAGTCACATGACTCATTAAATAATTCATGTAACTAAAAATACATTTTGATGGTCATTTAAATCGTCACGTAGTGAGTTGGAATAATTTACCTCCATACCAGTTTGGGGAGTGTTTACTTACATCTAGGCTTAGGCAGAAAGTTTTGCTCTAAGTTCCGCTGCAACAGCGTCAATGAACTCTTCAGTATTCAGATAATGCTCCCTAGTAAGCCTGCACAATGCAAGAGGTATATCAAAAACATGAAAATAGTAATAATGTTACATAGAACATTTACCTACTCCACACACACTTACTTAGGTCCATGGATAAGAAGCGCAAGATCCTTGGTCATCTTCCCAGATTCCACGGTTCCAATACAAGCTGCTTCTAGTTTCTCAGTGTAATCCAATAGTCTAGCATTGTCATCCAGCTTTGCCCTGTCAACATACAATATCTTTGAGCCAAAGAAAAAGGATACACATACAATATCTGTTTTCTAAATAAATGATTCACTTACATTCAATTTTTCCCTCCTAAAACTTATATCCATAATATCTTAAGTATCTAGTGCAGAGCCTAACCATGCTGATCAAGAAAAACATATCATATACCTGTGTGCCAGCCCTCGCGACCAAGCAAAGATTGAGGCTATGCTGTTCGTGCTGGTTTCACCTCCTTTCTGATGAACCCTAAAATGTCGTGTAACAGTACCATGTGCTGCTTCTGCTTCTATGGTCTTTCCATCTGGACACACCTGAAACCAATCCACAACAAAAGTCAGTCAGAAGTATGCACATAAAGGAATAAAAATGGTAAAGAGAAAGATTCTAGGATGTCATTTTGTTTTCACCCCAATCCCTGTATTTTTGTGTTCACCCCAATCTGTATGTGCCTCCCCTCCCAATTCCAACGCACATTATCCACAACTCTAGTATCCTCACCCAAACTCTTCTACTCCAAAAATACAAAAACACCTCGAGAGCAAGAATAACCAAATTATATATGACAGAATTTGGCTATCCAATCATATATACTCTACAAAGCCATAACCCCAAATAAATAAGGTTGACACTGTCATATATGAAATAAATATTGGTGAATGCAATAATATCTCTGGCAGTTCAGTCTATCTCACCACCAAAAATGTTAAAGTCGCATACATTTTTATCAAATGAAGAGTTCATTAGTTATTTATATGTACATGGTATGACGGTTATACTAAGAAGAGATTGGCAGCTAAAACTGAGAAAGAAAAAAAAAAAAAAAAAAAAAAAAAGGCATGCAGTAATATTTGGTAAAACTGGGAAGAGATTTGCAGGTAAAAATGAAAAGGAAAAAAAAGAAAAAAGACAGGCAGTACAATTGGGTAAATCTAGGGTTTGAAGCAAATCGATAACAGACTAACAGAGTAGTAAGAGTCTACAGAAGAGCATAGGTACATGTAAACCAAGCTAACACAAGAGAACCAAGACGCCAACCATAATTTTATTACGTAAAATTAGTTTATAATAGAAATATTAAACACAAAACGCACCAGTACAGATGTCATCAATCCAAGAGATCCAAACCCTGTAACCATGCATAAGAAGTTAGTGACTAAAACAATGCAGATGTGACATTCAAAATTGTAATACTAATGCAGTAAAAACTAGTCTAAGGTCCCGGAACAGAATACAGAAGTCTCTTTACTTTGAATCCTTAAATTCAGTAGTAGCTTGTTACACAAACCTTGAGCTAAGAAATCACTCTGGACATCACCATCATAGTTCTTGCATGCCCATACATAACCTCCTTCACTCTTGAGAGCATAAGCGACCATATCATCAATGAGACGGTGTTCATACCTTCCAATAAATCACATAAGTAAGCAAATAAACAAAAGTGTGACCTGCATAAACCATCTTTTAAAACAAAAACAGAACACTCACCATATGCCAGCAGCTTCATACTTTGATTTCCACTTGGCTTCATAGACTTCTTGAAATATGTCCTTGAATCTTCATTGAATGAATGTATATGATCAGAGGTATGTTGAAGGAACAAGATGCCAAGAAGATGGGTTTAACAAAATTACCAAATGATTAAAATTGTAAAAGAACTACATCAGATTTCTTTAATAAAAAAATAAAATAACATAAAAAAAAAAAAAAAAAAAAAAAAGGTCGCAAGTAACAAGCTAAACAAGGCTTCATACCTTCCATCATACTTCTTAAGAATAGTATTCTTTGTGCTAAGATAAAGTGGCCACTTTTTCTCATAGGCAGTGTTCATGGAAGCGTCAGCAAAAGCACGGATGGACTGAATGCCCATGGAAAATATTAAGAGAAAGAATCAGTAACTTCCAACAATCAAGATATTGGCTTCAACTGTACCACCAAGGAGTTCCCAGAATCAAACCTCATCAGTGTTATACATTGCTATTGCCACTCCTCCAGCACCTGTAAAGTTATAAACCTCTAACTCTGTCTTCTCCTCTTGTCCTTCTGGTACTGCAAGCATTTTATGTATAACCCCCATTTAATATATAAATACCAAAATTGGAGAAGATAAAAAATGAACCAAAAAAATAATAATCTGTGCATCCAGTTGTGCAGTAAATTATAAAATCTAAATAATTTAGCATCTCAAAAAGCCAATAAGCAAAGTAAAAGGTTTACCAAACACCAATTTCAGTGTTCCAGCTCCTTTAATAACTGTATCAGTTGCTTTATATTGATCGCCAAAAGCATGCCTTCCGATGCATATAGGCTTGGTCCAGCCTGACAACAGCCACAATCATTAGAATTCTACCACAATACCAAAAGAATGCAAATGCAATGTCATCATGCATACCTGGGACAAGCCGAGGAACGTTTTTGCAAATAATTGGTTCTCTGAAGACAGTACCTGTAAAAATGCCAATCACAACAGCCCATCATTAAAAAATTGCAACCAAGATGTACAACCACAAGTGCATGTTCACTGACCATTCAGAATATTCCTAATTGTCCCATTTGGACTCTTCCACATCTGCTTCAAGCTAAACTCCTTCACACGAGCTTCATCTGTCATCCCAACAAAATAATGAAACTTCTGTTCATGTCCAGTATGGAAGGAAAAATCATTGTGATAGTAAGGATCCAGACAGTTCAGTATTTTAATGAGTAAAATGAATGATCCAAGTTCAACCATTAGTACCTGGAGTAATAGTTGCACACTTGATTGCTACATTGTACCTATAATGGAACAAACGTTTATCAATGTACAAGAACAAAGGCTGCCAATAAAAAAAGCAAGTTCATGGTGCCATAAATAAAAACATGCAAGTCATATTTCATAACTAGGTCATACCATAGTTGGATATATATTATGATTACCACGAAACAAAAATATAGTCATAGGTATAAGTACATGCCAAGATGATAAATATAGGTACTCGTACTTTTAAAAACCACAAAAAACAATATTTTTCTTTCTGATTATGAAAGACTGAATATTATTCACCACAAGCTTCGAAACAAGAGGAAAAAAATTATTAAATTTAATTCCCATGCAGAAGTTGATTCAATTTAGCTGTGCATAAACTTATATCCCCGTTATTAAAAAAGGAGTCCAGAAAATTCAACAACAAAAAGGTACCGACACATACTTAAGAGTAGCTTCTGCACTTTCAATTGTAACTTTATCATCAGTGGCATCACGATGAGGAAGGCCAAGGTCAAAGTACTTAATGTCCAAATCCACAAAGGGGAAAACAAGCTGCAGACACAACAAAGAAAATGACACATATAAGGATCAGAATTTAATCAGAAAAATGGGTATATGACATATCATGTGGATGAGCCAAAATTTTATCAAATCACCTTATCCTTTATTGATTTCCAGAAAATCCGGGTCATTTCATCTCCTGCATTATAGGATCAACGATGCATTGTATGAGAAACGGAAAAAGAGAAACATACTCAATTGCTTAAAATTAATTTTTTTGAAACGTTGAAAATTGCAAAATATAAGGTAATCCTAGTCAAGTTTATAGTGTCCTAATGCTTTGTGGCTACACCCTCACGAAGCATTACATTCGTTCCAAACTAGCAGAAAATGTTTTTTGTCCCTTTGAGGACAAAATGAGGTCACCAACAAGATAGTATCCGAAGAATTTGCACGTCTAAACAACATTTGAACTCACTTCATCCTCTAAATCTCAAACCAGAATATGACATATCTACGAAAAATTAAAATTAAAATTTCGAGGGCTTTTTTTCATTTTTAACTCCTTGAGATGATGTCACATTTTTTTTATTGGCACCAGGTATCCAAAGCATTTGCTCTGACGAGATGATGTCATGATCACATGTTGAAGCAACCATGAAAAAAATTGGTCATATTGCAAGCAAATATAAAAAAATATTTTGATATAACCATCACACCAAACTTTGAAAACTACAAGGCAGCAATCTCAAACCAGAATATGATAATTTTACTTATTCTTTAGGTCATGTATATGCAACAACGCATAATCTTATTGATTAAAATATAACACTTAAACATGGTCCATATGCTTCAAATTAATTATCAAAGACAACTCTTAATTACTATTATTATTTGCGAATTGTCTTTAATCAGGTCAGTTATCATCTAATTATTAGTATATTTATTCTAAAATTGCTTTTAGACATTTCAGATTAGTAACACAAATAATGAAATATATGAATCAACAAGCTGAACCAGATCTTAGCTACAACAAAATATATACAATCAGATCTTAGTATGGAGATAAAACCAAAAAACAAAAAAATTAGATCGGCCTTATTCAAAAAGTAGGTAGGTGGAGTTGGATTTAAATTAATATTTAAGTAAAATTGAATTCCTTTTGCAAAAACATTCCGTAGATATTACTGAGAAGGTGATGGTAGTTTATATGCAAAACAAACAGATCTGCAAATCGAATAGAGATAGCGAGAGAGAGAGATCTGACCGTCCATCTCAACGATGGGGTTTGCGACCTTGATCTTCTCGAACGCCATTGTTTAAGACAGTACGAAGAAGAAAATGAAAGATAGATTGAAGAAGACAAAACGAGGGGTAGCTGAGCGATTGGAGAGGACGAAGAACACTTGAACACTCCTCTTCTTTTATAGTGTGCATTTTCTGATTGATTAGCCAAGTTTAGTTAATTTCACTTTGTCCTTGTCCCTCTATTCCTTCTTTATTACTCTACTGCCATTCGATTTGCGTCCAAGAAAAAGATAATCTGTATATTCTATTACACTAGACTCAAACCCGCAAAACCGTGGGTCGCACAGAAAAATTACTTAAAATAAAGGTTAAATTATATATTACATCCTTTAAGTTTAGTCAAAATTTAATTTAATTCTTTAAGTTTTGACCATTTCAATTCAGTCCTCTATGTTTCAATCCGCTTCAATTGACCATTTTTTGTTAAATTAAGTTAACACCGTTTGTTTTTAATTTAAAATTGATTTTTTGAAATTTTAATTAAATATTAAAAACTAAAAACTATTCCCACCGGTACTCATATATGATATACCCAACCATCAAACTAACGCACATAAAAACATATCCCCAAGGTTGCGTTTGGATACTTGAATTTGGATTTGGATTTGGATTTTAAATCAATAGATTTGAAATACCTTGATTTCAAATCCATTGATTTTAAAATTTCTTGTTTGGATCCATTTATACAAGGGAGGATTTGAAATTTAGAATTTTGAAACCCATAAATTGACCAAAATACATAAAATCACCAAAATAATCAAAATAACCCCAAAACCTCTAAAATAAATAAAAATAATTCTCCAAAACCTCTAAAATGACCAAAATACCCCTAAAATTACTAAAATCCTCAAAACAACCCCGAAAAGTAAAAAATGACCAAAATACCCTCCAAAACACCAAGATGACCAAAATATCCCTAAAATCATCAAAATAATATTAAAACCTCTAAAACAATCAAAATACCCCCCTAAACTTATTTTTTTGATCAAAATGCCTCCAAAATCACCAAAATACCTATAAATTGACCAAATATATAAAATCATCAAAATGATCAAAATAACCACGAAACTTTTAAAATGACAAAAAAAAAATCCCCAAAAACCTGTAAAATGACCAAAATACCCCTAAAATCACCAAGATAGTCAAAACAATCCTGAAAAGTAAAAAATGGCCAAAATGCCCATCAAACACCAAAATAACCAAATAACCCCAAAACCTCTAAAACAACCAAAATACCCCCTAAACCACTAAAATGATCAAAATACCTCTAAAATTATGAAAATACCTAAAATTGACCCACAACATAAAACCATCAAAATGACCAAAATAACCCAAAAACCTCTAAAATGATCAAAATATTCTCGAAAGCTCTAAAATGACTAGAATACCCCAAAAATCTTCAAAATGACCAAAACAACCCCAAAACCTAAAAAAATTATCATAATACCTCGAAAAGACCAAAATACCCCTAAAATCACCAAAATAACCCTGCAAAACTCTAAAACAACCAAAATACCCCTTAAACCACTAAAATGATCAAAATACCTCTAAAATAACCAAAATACCTAAAATTGACCCAAAACATAAAATCATCAAAATGACCAAAATAACCTCAAAACCTCGAAAATGATCAAAATATCCTTGAAACCTCTAAAATGATCAAAATTCCTCTAAAATCTTCAAAATGGCCAAAATAACCCCAAAACCTAAAAAATAATCATAATATTGCAAAAAAAAAAAAAAAACAAACAAAATACCCCTAAAATCACCAAAATAAATAAAGAAATAAATACCAAAACCATATATTGGAGTTTTCGAGGTTTTTTTGGTCATTTTAAGGGTTCCAGGTGTATTTGGTCATTATAGAGTTTTCGGGATTATTTTGGTCATATTGGAGCTTTTGGGGTTATCTTGGTTATTTTAGAGATTCATAGTGTATTTTGGTTATGATAGTGTTTCCAGGATTATTTTGGTCATTCTAGAATTTTCCGGGTTATTTGGGTTATTTTAGGGTTTTTTAGTGTATTTTGGTCATTAGAGTGTTTCGGGTTTATTTTGGTCATTATGGTATTTCCAATGTTATTTTGGTCATCTTGGAGTTTTGGGGGTTATTTTTGTCATTTTAAGGGTTCAGTGTTATTCTAGTCATTATGGTGTTTCCGAGGTCATTTTGTAGTTTTCAGGAGTTATTTGGTCATTTTAAGGGTTCCTAGTGTATTTTGGTAATTATGGTGTTTCTGGGGTTAATTTGGTTATATTGGAGTTTTTAGGGTTATCTTGTTCATTATAGGGTTTTGATATTATTTTGGTCATTTTGGAGTTTTCGGGGTTATTTTGTTCATTATGGTGTTTACGAGGTTATTTGGTCATATTTCAATTTTGGGGGTTATTTTGGTCATTTTATGGGTTCGATGTTATTTTGGTCATATTTGTGTTTCGGGATTATTTTGGTCATTATTGTGTGTCGGGGTTATTTTGTTCATTTTGGAGTTTTCGAGGTTATTTTTGTTATTTTAGGAGTTTTGTGTGCATGTTGGTCATTATGGTATTTCTTGGGTAATTTTGGTCACATTGGAGTTTTCCAGATTATTTTGATGGTTTATTGATATTTTGGTCGTTTTAGGAGTTTTGAGTGTATTTTAGTTATTATGGTGTTTTCTGGGGTTAATTTGGTCATATTAGAGTTTTCAAGGTTATCTTGGTTATTTTAGGAGTTCGATGTTATTTTGATTATTTTGGAGTTTTCAGAGTTATTTTGGTCATTTTGGAGTTTTAAGGTTATTTTGGCTACTATGGTGTTTTCGGGGTTATATTGGTCATATTGGAGTTTTCGAGGTTATTTTGGTCATTTTAGGAGTTCAGTATTATTTTAGTTATTATGATGTTTCCAAGGTTATTTTGGTCATTTTGGAGTTTTCGGGATTATTTTTATCATTTTAGGGGTTCTGTATGTATTTTGGTTATTTTAGGTGTTCTGAGTGTATTTTGGGGATTATTTTGGCCATTTTTTATTTTTTGAGTTTATTTCGGTCATTTTAGGGTATTGGCCATGGGTATTTTTTTTTTATCATGTTGGTAGTTTTGTGGGTATTTTGGTCATTTTGGAGATTTTTGGGTTATTTCGGTCTTTTAGAAGGTTTTTTTTTGTCATTTGGTATTTTGTGGGCATTTTAATCATTTTAGAGCCTTTAGATGTATTTTAGAGGTTGTAATGATATTTTATTTATTTTGAGTGTTGGTATCTAATGGGAGGATTGGTGAAATTCCTACCCTAAGAAGTCATTTAAAATCCATGAATTTGAGCCTTTAAAATCCTGGATGGATTTGGCCCAAATCCAAATCCTAATAGTTTTAAGTCATCCAAACAAAGAATTTAGATTTGGACCCTCAAATCCAAATCCAGGAACCCAAATCCACCCCATCCAAACAGACCACAAATCAAGTTAAAATCAAAACCAAAAACAAAACAGTTCTTTTTTGGAAATTCTATTTGTGAAGATAAAGAGAGAGAGAGAGAGAGAGATGAAGGAGAAGAGTGAAAGTGGGTGGTGGGTATGTGGAGCATATCAGATAGATCTGCAGAGCTTAGACGAGTAGGGAAGCTGCTTCAGAGACATCTGAGCAGGGCATGGACTATGGAAAAGAACAAGAACCAGCAAGGTCCCAGGCAAGAGTGGGAGATTGACGTTACTGGTATTGGAAAGCCCCAAAAAAAAAATCCTTTCTTTTCTATAACGTTTTAATTTTTATTTTCCCATTTCTGACATCTCAACCACATTTACCTAACCCTTTTAAAATCTTTCAAGTTTCTAACTTTGGAATCGGAATTGTAGGTTCATTGAATTTGTAGCGATGTCAGGTTTAGTTTCAGTACCAACCTCACCTCAGACATCATCTCCCTCCAATTCACAAACCCGGCAAGGAAAGAAGACTCCGGAGTACGGAGTCCTTGCTCAAGAACCCAGATTTGGGTCCGTTTATGCTGAAACTACGCGAGTTTTCTGTGGGTTTTGGTTTTGATTTTAACATGATTTGGGGATATGTTTCTATGTGCGTTAGTTTTGATGTTTGGGTA
>BKZX01029855.1:7917-22153 GCA_014362285.1 Fagus crenata | reverse complement strand
TTTTTTTTTTTTTTTTTTTAAATGAACTCAGTAGTGTGTAAAGTTAGGCTTATTAGTTTGTTATTCTCTTATTAGATTTGCTTTTAAGTTTTATGCTCTGTTTACTCAAACTAGAGGTTCTTTTAATATCAAAATTATGATTTACTTATGTGGCTACAGGATTCAAGACATAAGCTAGCACAAAATTGGATTAGCATCATAATTGGTATCGGTAGTTTTGAGAACAAAACTAATGCAAGTGAAGACTTGTACGGTTAATCTTTCTGAAATACTAAATTGGGACACTATTGTACGGTAAGTTGAGGAAGTTTTATAGATGATGGAGATTGAGCTTCGAACTTGATTGATTTTTTATAAGAGTTGTAAGGTAATAAGCATTACTTTTTAGTTTTGTGCTTAGATTTTTTTGGATTTCCGGTTTCTTAAACATGTTTGATCTATACTGAAGTCAACTCATGTTAGTTGCAATATTCCATTCTAAATATCTAGGCAAGTTTTCCATTTTCTTATTACATTTTATATCGATTTCCAAAATTAATTTCATTTGAAGCCAACAAGAACCACAAATGGAACAAATCTTTACATTCTATTTAATAAGTATTAATAATATATTTCCATAGAAAAAGTATATTAAACCATATTGAATTTAGTAACATAGTTATATGAAAATTTTCCGTGCATTGCACGGGTCTACGACTAGTAAGAATTAATCGTGAAGACGATGGGAACAATTGTGCTATACTGCTATGGATTATCAGATTATGCAGTAGTTGTTATTTTCTCCATATAAACAAAGTTTACATTACTTAATATTCTAGAAACTACCAAAAAGAAAAAAGGTAGATGGCAACCAGTCTGTAGGATACACCCTGCTTGATGCGTGACCATAACATCACCTGTCCGTTGAAGGACCAATAACTATGAGGCTTTAGACAAGGGGTGAAAGAATAGAGAATAATGGATAGGGACTCAGGTGAGTTTAGCCATAACTTAATCTTAACTCTATCGAGATCCCAGGAACGTCGTGCTTATGAGAATTTAAATTCATAACATGCATAAACCCCTATCAAACCACATGGAAAACCCGTTGGGGTTTCATGAATACATGTACTGTAATTCAGTTATCTAGTTTTATATGGCTGTTAGTGCAATATTTTTCTTGTAACCAAAATTTTGGAGTTTGTACCTGAAGTAACTGTATTATTTGAGTGAAGTATAGGTTTTCATTGTTTATTAACTTTCTCTTCTTATGATAATTTTTTGAGTTGTCTTTCTAAAACTGCGTTACACTTTTTTCCCTTAACATGTGCATCATTCATGCATTTAGCCTCTTTTTTTTTTTTACTTGTTTTTGGGTGTTTCAGGCAGTGTAAAATCTTGGTCAAACCGAAAACAATTTCGGTTGACCAAGAAAATCCTTTTGTGTAAGGTGTAAAATGTTTTACACCATTGTTTGGGGGTTGTTGTAAAATAGAAAGGCAAGAATAATGTAAAAGGTAGAGAGAAGAGAAAGCGGAAACAAAGAGATACCGTGGTTCAGTCATGAAGACCTTCGTCCATACATGAAAGCTTTTGACGACTACATGTTTACTATATTTCTTAGTGTGTTACAATACACCCAATGTAGGGTTTATATAGAAACCTAAAACTAGGTTTAGGTATAAGTATATGGGCCTACACTAGATTTGGGCCTCGTGGGCCACACATAATATATCCAACAGTTCCTCTTAAGTTGGAACTTATATATAGTATATAAGTCTAGCTTGAAACATATAAACGAGTAAAGATGACCAAGATGTTTGAGAGAACTCCAAGTGCTTCGAGAGTCGAGATTGTTGAAGGCGGTGAGCCAACAATCGAGACGAGATTGTTGAAGGCAATGAACCAATAACCAAGACGAGATTGTTGAAGGCGATGAACCAAGAACCGAGACGAGAGTGTCGAAGGTGATGAACCAACAACTGAGAGTGTCGAAGGCGATGAACCAACAACTACGAGACGAGAATGTTGAAGGTGATGAACCAATAACAACAACAACAAGCTGGTAGCAATGCATAAAAAAGAAGTAGTAACAACACCTTAGTAGTAACATCAATGACAAAAGACCATAAAAGAACCAACATATCCGAATGAGTAAGTGTTGAAACCACCAAGAACTAGATGAAACTGGAAGCGCCAACGGCAAAAGAAGGCTTTTCCTGTCAAAAAATTGCCAAGAAACGATCGGCTAAAAAAAAAAAAAGGTCTGGTGATGTTTGGAACGCAGGATAGTGAAGCCTTAATCTAGAATTGGAATATCTAGAAACCAGGTTAGGGTTAATATTAAACTCATAGCCAAACAGATCTAGAAGCCAGAGCATATTCGAAATATGGATATCCGAGAGGTGGAATAAGGAAATCTTTGTCCCGAAATAGAGACAGCAAACCCTTGCAACCAAACATAGGTGTACCAACAAAGAACCACAAGAAAATGCCGAGAACCACATCCATACATCCATGGTGATGAAATAGGGCTGACAAGAAACAATCAAACAAGCAGACAGCCAACAAGATGAGGTCGAGAAGCCACCAAAATGCAGCAACCATGAACTTCAACAAATCACAGCAACCAAGATTGAAGATGCTTTGATACCATGTTGTAAAATAGAAAGGCAAGAATAATGTAAAAGGTAGAGAGAAGAGAAAGCAGAAACATAGAGATACCATGGTTCGGTCATGAAGACTTACGTCCACACACGAAAGCCCTTAACGGCTACATTTTTACTATATTTCTTAGTGTGTTACAATACACCCAATGTAGGGTTTATATAGAAACCTAAAACTAGGTTTAGGTACAAGTACATGGGCTACATTAGATTTAGGCCTCGTGGACCACACATAATATATCCAACATGCAGGGTCGGCTCACCCTATAAGCAAGTTAAGCACTTGCTTTAGGCCCCCAAAAAATTAAAAAAACTCACTACAAAAAAAGGCCCCAAATTTAAGAAAAAAAATATCCACATGCCCCAATTTAAAGGAATTTTGGAATAAAGAGAAAAGAAAAAAGAAAAAGAAAAATTGTTGAAGTCAAGTGGCTTCAATTTTGTTCTTGATCGGCCTCTTTTTCTCCGTTTTATTCTTTCTCCTTAGCTCCTCATGGCTACACTTGCAGCGGTTCTACAATTCTTCTTCTTCTTCTTTTTCTTTCTCTCTTTCTCTCTTTTATTTTTTATTTTTTGTTCTTTTTTGGTGCCCAAGTGAGCTGCTACTGACCAAATTTAACCTTAGTGAGATATTTTCAATTCTCACCTACCAAGCCACCCACTTGGTGAATTACTGTCCTTATGTTTTTTTCCTTTTCTTTTTTCTTTTTTTAATGACATTGCATTTTTCCCCCCTAACCTCTATTATTATTATTGGACTAATTTATTGGGTCAATAAGTAATTAAGATATGATGTTATAATATAATTTTTCTCTTTCTCTAAGCCATATTTTTTTTTTTTCTTTATAAATCTCACTTAAAAAAAAAAAAATCTATTACATTTTTTTTATCCTCAGATTTACAAATTTCTTAGGTGCTAAAATTAAAGTGTGATCAATAATTAGCAACAATAAAATTCCAATTAAAAAATTTAATAAATATTAATTTAATATAATATAGAATAGGTTAAAAGCCCCAAATTGGGATTTGGCTTGAGGCTCCCAAAATGATTGGGACGGCCCTGCCAATAGGGGTAAAACATTTTCATTCTTACAAAACTCTCTTCCCCTCCCCCAAAACTGCAGTCACCCCATCAAAGGTGTGACAAGCATTGATATAGAGGATGGCAACCTTATTGATATCCCTCCTCCAGTCCTTGGCGATGGGAATGTTCTTTTAAATGTCTTTCCTTATTGTTCATTTGATGAGAACGTTTCCATTTGGGTCAGTATGAGTTGATTTTAGTTGTTATGTATCAACTTATCAACTTTTCGAGAGCAACTCCAACAGCCTCTCTTTTCATTTTTTTTCTCCACTTGTAGAGAGTCACACAAGAAATTAAAGCTCCAACAGCTTCTCTACATGCTCTCTACTAGTTCTAAATGTTACAGTAGCTCTCCTCTATCTATATTAAAAAAAAAATTTTAACTTCCACTTGTTTATAATTTTCTTTCCTCCCTCTCTCACCTCCATAATATTTAAATGAGATAAAAGAATAAAGAAATAGTAAAGAAAATATATTTAAATAAAGTAAAGAAATAATAAAGAGTCTACTCGATAGTGTATTTGAAAAACTAAAGTAGAAAATAATTTTTTTCCCCATATATAAGTGAAAGAGTAAAGAGTCTACTAAAGTTGCTCTGGCTAAAACAAACGTGTTCACTAGTTGTCTAGTTGGTGATAATTAAAAAAGGAAACTGAAAAGGAAGGGGCAATAACAGTATAACACAGTCCATTCCTTTTTCTTTTGGACTTCTTTTTATTTTAAAGGAGCAGACAAGTTGGTAGAGTAACTTTTCCAAAAGAAAAAGTATGCCTCAATTGATCATTGTAGCTAATTGTTTTGTAGAAAGGGCCATACTACTCAGGAATCAAATCTGCCATATCTATTAAAGCTCCAACAATGTTATACAAATTTTGTAACTTTTTTTACAATTAGTTGAGATGGTAGAATGAGATTAGTATAACATCACTTTTATTGGGAACTACCATTGAAAATACTTTTATTGTACACTAATCACAATATTACTTCATCAGTTGTGAAAAATATTATAAAGTTTATTATATCATTAGACATATTGCTAAAGCGATTGTCAAAGAAAATAATGGAACCTTCTTGTTTTGGATCTTAATTCTTAATTCTTCCTTCTTCTTTTTTAACTTAAAATTTATCCCAACTTAAAATCTGTGTTTCCTACTTCTGCTAGTACATAACAGAACAGCATGCTTCGCATGAAATTATAGTAGAGGATTTTGCCTTCATTGTAAAATTCTATCTTTGGTGTATCCGTATCAAACCTATTTCACTACCTTTCTTTTCGAAATTGTTAGAACGCAGTTACTTTTAAGTCAGTCTTTGTTTGTCATTCAGCAAAAAGAGAGTCTGTGTCTGCCATTTCAAACTTGATATACTTATCCATGAATGTATGCAAGTCAAAGTCTTCGTTTAACATTTCCAATTTGATATTTGCGTGTCCACGAATTGTTATCACCAAGCCTGTATCATCCTCAGATGCCCATCTTACTGTAAAACCAGCTACTCTCACAAAAAATCTATAGAAATGCTTCACTCTCATAAGATTCTTTTCCAACTCTCTCTTCTCTTTCCTCTCCATTTCTCTTCACTTCTGCTTCTCTCATCAGCTTACACTGTTCCTGACAAGTACTTTATCAACTGTGGAGCTGGTATCAATACCACCATTGATGATGGCAGGGTCTTTGTTGGTGACCAGAATTCATGTTCTTTCTCAACTGGAAAAAGTGAACATGTCATGAGCAGCAACTCATCGATAGGTACTCCTCTTCTCTATCAAACAGCAAGAGTTTACAGGCAGCCATGTTCATACAAGTTTGAAATCAATCAGAACGGTACATACATAGTACGCCTCCATTTCTTTGTTTTCTTGTCACCCGCTAATCTATCTGATGCTCTCTTCAATGTTTCGGCTTCTGGGTTTTCACTTCTAATGAATTTCAGCATCCGAAATAGTAGTAGTTCTCCAGTAATTAAGGAATTCTTGCTGAACATCGCAGAAGGAGAATTTAAAATCCACTTCATACCTTCTCAAGAGTCTTCTTTGGCTTTCATAAATGCCATAGAAGTCTTTCTTGCTTCTGAGGCCTTCCTCCATGTTAGTGCTCCTCACGTTACTTCTGCCGGAGATGAAGGTACTTACAGTGGTATGTACTCTCATGCTCTATATGCAATCTATAGGATCAACGTTGGAGGTCCCATCATTGAACATGATGAGTTGTGGAGGAAATGGAAACCAGATGATAGTTACTTGTTCAACCCCCCCAAAGCTGCAAAGAATGTGTCTTATATTGGAACTCTTAATTACCAGCCAGAACATGTCACCAAGTATATTGCCCCAGCTCTTGTGTATCAGACAGCCAGACTGTTGAATATAGATGATAGCAGCACTTTCTTAAACTTAACGTGGCGTTTTCCTATCAATAAGAATGCTACACACCTTGTTCGGGTCCATTTCTGTGACATAGTGAGTAAACCAACTACTGGCTTGTGGTTCCCTAGTGACTTGTGGTTTAATCTCTCTATCTATAGCAACTTCGGTAAGAAGATACATCCTTATGATATAACTCACCA
This sequence comes from Fagus crenata, assembly GCA_014362285.1. Classification (NCBI taxonomy): domain Eukaryota; kingdom Viridiplantae; phylum Streptophyta; class Magnoliopsida; order Fagales; family Fagaceae; genus Fagus; species Fagus crenata. The sequence continues at coordinate 15,862 of BKZX01029855.1, read as the reverse complement.
GGTGGTGGCGCCATTTTACCTTGACTTTGTGGTTGTGCCGGACGATTCAGGATTTATAAATGTTAGTCTAGTCCCTAGGCAGGACTCTCCCTTGCATTATGCCTTTTTGAATGGGTTGGAGATTATGGAATTCATGAAAGAATCAGGTCCCACTCTCAAGGAATGTGAATCAATGAACTACTCATGCAAAACAAAAGAATGAGGTCCAGATTATCAAAAACAAAACAAAACAAAAGAATCAGGTCCCACTCCCAAGGAATGTGAATCAAAGAACTACTCATGCAAAACAAAAGAATCAAAGAAGAACTGCCCCACTATTATAATTGTTCTCATAAGTAGTGGGGCATTTGTTATTTTGGTTATAGTAGTGGTGTTGGGTTTGAAATGCAGGAAAGGAGAGGCTGATCAAAGTTCGGGAGTGCTTCTTTATGGAGGGACAAGTTTTAACAAGAAGTTAACTGAAAGAAATGCTAATGCATCCCTTCCTTCTACTCTAAACCTCAGTCTAAGGATATCTCTTGCTGAAATAAAGTATGCAACCAAGAACTTCAATGCAAAGTTTTTGATTGGCGAGGGTGGATTTGGGAAAGTCTACAAAGGAACTCTTCGGAATGGAATGAAAGTGGCTGTAAAACGAAGTGAACCAGGACATGGGCAAGGTCTTAAGGAATTCCAAACGGAGATCATAGTGTTATCTCAAATCCGCCATCGCCATCTTGTTTCTTTGATTGGATATTGTGATGAAGGGTCTGAGATGATACTGGTATATGAGTTTATGGAAAAGGGGACTCTAAGAGATCACCTCTACCATTCAAATGGAAATTCTCAGAAATCATCTTCGCGATTCGAATTATCTTGGAAGCAAAGACTTGAAATTTGCATTGGTGCAGCGAAGGGGCTACATTACTTACACACTGGTCCAGCTGGAGGGATCCTTCATCGTGATGTGAAGTCAACAAACATTTTTCTTGATGAAGATTATGTGGCTAAAGTTGGTGATTTTGGCGTTTCAAAGTCAGGTCTTTCTGATACAGATCATTTCACCATGGCTATAAAGGGTAGCTTCGGTTATCTTGATCCAGAATACTTTAGGACCCTACAGTTCACAGAAAAATCTGATGTGTACTCTTTTGGAGTTGTACTTCTTGAACTTCTTTTTGCTAGACCGGCTGTTGACAACTCGCTTCAGGCAGAGGAGGTGAGCTTGGCTGAATGGGGGATGTTGTGGCTAGGGAAAGGCCAACTAGAGAATATTATTGATCCAGTGCTAGTTGGTAAAATCAAGCCAAGTTCATTGAAAAGGTTTGGTGAAATTGCTGAGAAGTGTCTAAAGGCAGATACTGCTGAGAGGCCTGATATGCGTGAGGTGTTATGGGAATTGGCAGCACTGCAGCTTCAAGAAATTGCAGTTAACACAGAGCCACATGAAGACAGTTTGACAAATACTTCATTGGAGTTACAGCTGCCGGTTTGGCACTTGGCTTCCACTAGAATCCTGAATGAGGGGGAGGATATTTCAAATACAGCAAGTGAAGTCTAAACTTTATTGAGGATTGATGGTGCCAGATAGTTCCACTAGTTTTAGGTACACTAGTCGCGAACCCGTGTGATGCGCGGAATAAGTAATTACTTTATCACTTTGTAATGAGCTTAATCAATGTTCTTGTATTTGGTACAACCTTTTCATATTGTATTCTACTTTGGTCAATTTATTTAAGTTTTTGTAGGGTTTTTAGCAAGACACAATCAAATTTGAGGTAACATAATATTTTATTATTGGAGAAGGTTTTAAGTGGTATTGTTGATTGATTACTTAAGTAAACCGGTATATCTCCAAGTCAATTGAATACATATTGCATATGACATGTAATTCTTCATTTCCATAAAGGTAAAGGCAATCACGGTCCCAAAGGCCAATTCTATTCTCTTTGCATGCTTGTTTGTTTGGCAGATAAAAGTTTGTTTGTTCCAGAAGTAGTATGTTAAAGGATCTAATGACAACTCTAGAGTGCATGTTTTCCGTTGGATTGGGGTAGTATCAATAAAAGTAGTTGGTTTTCCACCCTCGTTTCATTTGCATAATAAAGCAATCGCAAGTCCATATTTTGTGTTTCTTTCACCCTCTTTGTTAGCTTCAAGTAGTAGTTGTTGTTCCAGTGTAGTTTGCTTGTTTGTTGCCAGCTAAAAAAACACTCATGAATTAGTATGATTTCATCATTCCGTAGAATTACATGATGCTACATTAGTCTGGCCAAATTGATGCTTTTAAGAACACTGTAAGCTAATTGTAGTTTTGCCACATATAATCATTTGTTGGTTGTTCTAACTTGTTAACACATAAAAATATGTTTTAGCAAGAGTAAAAGGCATGGTAAAAATTTAAAGAACAGTGGCCCAACAAAAATGAAAGTTCAAGGTAATACTAGTACATGGTAAAAAGTAAAGCTCTTATTGAATTATTTGCTTTAATTTTTATTGTTTCATACGGCATTATTGTGGTCATTCTTATGGTACTTGTTCTAAAGTTTTTCTATTAAGTGTTAAAACAGAATTCTAAATGATTGGTTTTAAAGTAATTATCATTTACTTTAATTTATTAGGTTTTAATATTTAATAATGGAATTAATCGGGATAATGGTTGGATTTGTAAATGCTCCATGAGTGGTTATATTAGTCTTTAGATAGTAGAAGTGGTTATATAAATCATAAAGGTGATACCTCAACGGTTTTTAAATTGAGTGTTGAATGGAATTTATTGTTTTTTATTAAACAAATGAATGTAGAAGAAGTAAAAATATTTTATATATATAAAGTCAATAAGAATTATTTCAATTTTTTGGTTTGATTTTATTTTCATACCAATGCTATTGATATAATAATGCTTTCATGTGGGGTTAATAAAATTTAATACATACATTTTATTTATAAAATTTCAAATCCTTTTCATTGGGCTCCTCTAAAAAAAATCTGTAATTGAAAATATTTGGGATATTAGTTGCGAAAATGGGTTGGAGAAAAGTTTTCCTAACCTACTACATAGGAAAAGAAAGAATATGCTTAGGGAAGGATTGCATCAAATAGTTTTAGCATGTTTATGGCTATAAAAATCCATATGTAAAACAAATAAATTTATTTGCAAACTTTAAGAATATCAGCATCATATATTGAACTTGCTTTATGGCTAAACAGATTTTTTTCCAGGATAGTAGCTAACATAATATTTAAAAGATTAAACAAAAAATTCACCAATAATAGTAAACTAAATACAATAGTAAAAGTAATCTATCCTAAATCATAAGGTATCTCAGCTGCCTTATCCAAGTTTTTTCTTCTTTCTTGAGCTTTGTTGTGTCGTCAAATTCTCCATTTTCAACATAAGGTGCAGAAGTCATTGAATTACATTCAGTGGCTATCAATGATTTTGTATCCACAACTTTAGAACTGGTTGTATCACATATCTCATAGAACGTGATATTGTCCTCCTCTAGAAGGCGCCAATTCTACAAAACATACAAATCCAATTTTACCATTCCCCAAAATACAAAAATCAAACCCAAAAGCTAAGGCTCTAAACCTATAAATCCAAAAAAAAAAAAAAAAAAAAAAAAAAAAAAAAAAAAAAAAAAAAAAAGGGATAAAGAGTGCACCTTTCAAGCACAAACCACCATACAACCATCGGGAGAAAAAACAAAACTCGAGCACAACATCAGCAGTTGTTGGGGGAGTGGGCACTATAGGTTTAAATAGGAGAATGGGTAGATGAGTGAGGCAAAGTAACGGTGAGCAATCAATTGAGCAATCAGTGAGGTGCAATCAATTGGGTAAATTGGTGATTTAATGGGTATGAATAAAAAAAACGGAGAGGGAGGTTAAGAGTTGGGGAAGAGAAAGAAAATAGTAGGGAAGAGGCCTAGAAGATGAAGAGGCATGGGAGATGAAAAGGCAAAGAAGATGAAGGGTTGGGAGATGAAGAGGCTTAGCCTATGAGAGAGAGAGAGAGAGAGAGAGAGAGAGAGGGAAGAGTGAGGTGAAAGTATGTGGGAGTAGAGATTCTTATGTGGCAATGTTTCGAGAAGAGTAAAAAATTTCTCTCTGCTTCAGGTTTTAATTTATATTATAGATTATAGATTATAGATATAGATTAGAGTCATCATATTTCTATGACTTCTTATCTCCATAAAATTGTGATATTGATGTAGTACATGATATAGGGTTTAATTTATGTCTTTTGTTAAATGTTTATATAATTTCTTGAATTTTAGATTTTAAGGATTTATTTTTAATTGTTTTTACTTTTAAGGTTTTCTTTAGTCAAAATTGGGTTTAGGATCCTTATATGGTAGTATATTATTTAGTCTTCGGATGTCATTGCCAGGGGACGCCGGGCTCACTGCCTCATTGGGTGTCCCTGATTCAATCCTGGGTGATGCACTTTGACTTATTGTGTTGCATGTGGATAACTTTCGGGGTGCCGGTGCGTGTAACCAAGAGTTTACTCTTTAGGGATAGGTTTAAAGGACCTACATTGACAAGGTTCCCACGTCATCCAAAAACAAAAAAAGTCTTAGGAATATCATTGCTTGAGAATTGAATTTTTTTTCAAACCTATAAATTGGACTCGAATTGTAAAATGAATATTACAATTCTTATTTTAATAAAATAAAATTTTCCTAATTTTTTGGAGGATTTCAAAGTTCTTTTTCTTGTGGATTCATCAAGTACTTTTATGAATTTAATGATTTGCATCTAGCTAGAATGAGTTCTAACCCTATGGTGCATTCTGTTTTTTGTCAATTAGAATCATAGCTTGTTGCATCCTAACATGGCTAAGGACGAAGATGAAGGCAACCACTCTATTGAATTTGATAATGATCATGGGATGTAGGTCCATTCAAAGTACCAAAATTTTTTTATTTTTTTATTTTTTTTTATTTATAAAAAGCGTAGATGGCGACTAGCCTGTAGGAGATCCTGCATGATGCCTGATCATAACATCACCTATCCGTTGAAGGACCAATACTTCTGGGGCTTTAGACAAGGGGTGAGACAAAGGGTGAGAGACTAGGGAATAATAGATAGGGGGACTTAGGTGAGTTTAGTCATAACTTAATCTTAACTCTATCAAGATCCATCCCAAAAACGTTGTGCTTATGAGAATTTAAATTCATAACATTAACCCTAATCAAACCACATGGAAATAAGCTTTTATCATTAAACTACCCATCCTCACTTTTTATTATAAAATTAAAAAAATGATACCAGTGAATATTAATATTCGAGAAAATAGTTCGGAAGATTATCATTTCAATAAATCTTGCACCACGACTAATTGCACAATTGTTTGGAATGTCAGGTGATGATTGATAAAAAATAAAGGTAATACTAGTTATGAACCTCAGTAATATTGATTTTTAACCCGTCACAATTTCACACTTCACACTTTCCTTTTTATCATATTCTTTTTTATATTCAAACAACTCACACAATTAGTTGTATAAAGTTGTACAGTTTGCTATATGTTCGTGACCCAATTGAGATCTTTAAATTAGATCCATCCACCATTAACTAGATTCCACATTTTCTTGTTAACTTTTTTTTTTTTTTATCTTCTCAAAATTCTTGTTAATGTTTAGCTATTTTGCTTCAATCATGAAAAAAAAAAAAAACTCACATCTTTACACCGTGTCAGCAAATCAGAGGCCCACGTAAACCCTCTTCTAGCAACTGTTGCTGTATTCTATAAAAAACCCAAAAAGACAAGCCCATACGTTTTTTCTCGAAGCCCATTAAAAATAGGTTTCAAAATCCGAACAGATTTTCTCGCAATCCAAACACCCCTCTCTCTCTCTAGGGTTTTTGATTTTCCAAGATTCTCAAACTGTTTCTCATTCTCTCTGAAATGAATGTCTACTGATGAGAAGAAGGCATGCTTTATCTCTCATTCAAGCCCTCCAAACGCGGCGTTCCGTTAGGGTTTCGGAGGTTTCGGTTTTGAGCTCCGCGCGCCTTCAATGAACAAGGAGTCGGAAGCGAGGGTTTTGGAAGAAGGCGGCGGCGGTGGCGGTGTTGATGGATTTGATTTAGGAAGGGTTTCTGAAGAGGCTAGGGTTTCATCGATGGAGCTCGATTCGGAAGCTCCTGAGAGCGCGAGATCTGAGGAGGCTAGAATTAGGGTTTCTGATGAGGACGAAGAGGATGATGATGATGATGATGAGAGAAACAATGAACGAATTGATGGATTCGAACCCGAGAAAGGTCAGGCCTTTGGGTACAATTCATTGTTATCCGAATTCGACGATTTCGTAGCGAACGAGAAGAATGGGGTTTTAGGAATGTCAAGGGCATTCAGTTTTGGGTTCGAAATCGGTGACATGGTATGGGGGAAAGTGAAGTCTCACCCATGGTGGCCTGGGCATATATTCAACGAGTCTCTCGCTTCGTCCTCGGTGCGTAGAACCAGAAGAGAAGGCTATGTATTGGTAGCATTCTTCGGCGATAGTAGTTACGGGTGGTTCGACCCGGCAGAACTAATCCCATTCGAACAAAATTACGCGGAGAAATCGCGGCAAACGACTTCGAGGAACTTCATTAAGGCCGTGGAGGAGGCCGTCGATGAGATGAGTAGGCGGCGCGGTCTTGGCTTGGTTTGTAAATGTAGGAACCCGTTTAATTTCCGGGGCACGGATGTACAAGGGTATTTCGCGGTGGATGTGCCTGATTATGAGCCGGGCGGGTTTTATTCGGCGAATCAGATTAAGAAAGCAAGAGATGGGTTTAAGCCGAGTGAGTTTCTTGGCTTTATTAAGCAGTTAGCATTGGTGCCAAGAGGTGGTGACCAGAAAAATATTAGTTTTGTGAAGAATAAGGCTACGGTGTTCTCTTTTCGGAAGGCAGTGTTTGAGGAGTTTGATGAGACGTATGCTCAGGCTTTTGGGGTCCAGCCTGGACGCCCAACCCGTGAACCCATTGTAGATCGGCCTCGAGGTAGTCATTTTGATTATTTGTTGCACCAACTTTGCATGCTCTTATGTTAAAATCTGTTTAATTTAACTTCAATCAGTTTGGTATAATGCATCTATCTCTGTTATAGTTCGTATTGTTCGTTGGATGATAGTAACTCGTTTAATATTTTAATTATTAATGATGATTTTTAAACATGATGTCACATCTCACATGTTTCCCTTTTATCCAAACACTCTAGAAGAAGAGAAAATTTTAAGATTTACAAAAAGGTAAAAGCCACCATTTCCATACAACTGAACTTTTTAATAAGGGAGGTCCAACAAAAATACCAGACAAACGATAGTCCACCAGCATTATAAGCAAATGTATCAAACACCATAACTCCCCTTAATAGCCCTCCAAGCTGTCCTAGCAATCCGGCTTCCAATTGTATTACAAATTTGTTCTTCTTGGGCAATTGCTGCACCCAGTGGCTACCCGAATCTTGGTGTATTTGGGTACTTAGAAGGCCAGAACCCATTAAAGGCGATGGTGGTGGTGTTGGATACTATCTCTTGCTTTAGGCTGTGGAGGCCATATATTGTCCTTTGGACTCCCATCAGTTATGTCGTGACAAGCTCATCCTCAAGCCTTTGGCACCAAAACTACACTGATGACTTTCTTGCGGTCCATGTTTGAAAAATTTTAATACACCTTTGGGCTTTCCTGTGGGTTCTCTATCCTTGTGGTTGACAAATTGCATGTACTTGTTGTCTCCTATAAGGTTGACAATCTCTTAACGGGCATTTAGACTCCATCAATGTCTTTGTTGCCGAGGTACCATCATGGTTGAGTTTTCATTGATGGTAAATTTCTGGGGAAGTTGCATGGTGGGTTGGTGCTCCCAGCAGTTGAATATCCATAGAAAGGAGGAATTAAGTAGGCTGTCACCTGAAAAGTAGTTTCAAAAACAGTATTCTTCAGCAAATATCAATTTCGAGGA